>PITA01007292.1:0-93004 GCA_004023965.1 Spilogale gracilis
GGTCTTTCATCCATTTCGAGTTTGCCTTTGTGTGTGGTGTAAGAGAATGGTCTAGTTTCATTCTTCTATATGTAGCTGTCCAATTTTCCCAGCACCATTTATTGAAGAGACTGTCTTTTTTCCACTGGATATTTTTTCCTGCTTTGTCAAAGATGATTTGACCATAGATTTGTGGGTCCATATCTGGACTCTCCACTCTGTTCCATTGGTCTATTTCTCTATTTTTGTGCCAATACCATGCTGTCTTGGTGACCACAGCTTTGTAATAAAGCCTGATATCAGGTAACGAGATGCTCCCAGCTTTGCTTTTCTTCTTCAGCAATTCCTTAGCGATTCAGAGTCTTTTTTGGTTCCATATAAATTTTAGGATTGTTTGTTCCAACGTTTTGAAGAATGTTGGTGGAATTTTGATTGGAATGGCATTGAAAGCATAGATTGCTCTGGGCAGTATAAACATTTTAACAATGTTTATTCTTCCGATCCATGAGCATGGAATGCTCTTCCATCTTTTTGTGTCTTCTTCAATTTCTTTCATGAGTGTTCTGTAGTTCCTCGAGTACAGATCCTTGACTTCTTTGGTTAGGTTTATTCCTAGGTATCTTATGGGTTTTGTATGGTTTCTATAGTAAACAGAATCGATTCTCTGATTTCCCTTTCTATATTTTCATTGTTAGTGTATAAGAATGCAACTGATTTCTGTGCTTTGATTTTGTATCCTACCACATTACCGAATTGTTGTATGAGTTCTAGTAGTTTGGGGGTAGAGTCTTTTGGGTTTTCCACATAGAGTATCATGTCATCTGCAAAGAGAGAGAGTTTGACATCTTCTTTGCCAAGTTAAATACCTTTTATGTCTTTCTGTTGTCTGATTGCTGTTGCTAGGACTTCTAACACTATGTTGAACAGTAGTGGTGAGAGTGGGCATCCTTGTCTTGTTCCTGGTCTCAGAGGGAAGGCTGTCAGTTTTTCCCCATTGAGAATGATATTCGCTGTGGGTTTTTTCGTAGATAAGACTTTATGAGGTTGAGGAATATTCCCTCTCTCCCTATACTTTGAAGAGTTTTAATTAGGAACGGATGTTGTATTTTGTCAAAAGCCTTTTCTGCATCAATTGAGAGTACCATGTGGTTCTTCTCTCTTTTCTTATTGATTTGTTCTATCACGTTGATTGTTTTGCGAATGTTGAACCACCCTTGCATCCCTGGGATAAATCCTACCTGGTCATGGTGGATAATCTTTTTAATGTATTGTTGGATCCTGTTAGCAAGGATCTTGTTGAGAACCTTACCATCCATATTCATCAGAGATATTGGTCTGAAGTTCTCCTTTATGATGGGGTCTTTGGTTTGGGGATTAGAGTAATGCTGACTTCATAGAAAGATTCTGGAAGTTTTCCTTCTGTTTCTGTTTTTGAAAGAGCTTCAGGAGAATAGGTGTTATTCCTTCTTTGAATGTTTGGTAGAATTCCCCAGGGAATCTGTCTGGTCCTGGACTCTTGTTTTGGGGAGGTTTTTGATCACTGCTTCAGTCTCGTTACTAGATATAGGTCTATTCAGATTGTCAGTGTCTTCCTGTTTCAGTCTTGGAAGTTTATAGGTTTCTAGGAATGTATCCATAAGAGGAAGATTTTTTTTTAAAGCTCTACTATAATATTTATAGTTTTGAAAATTTCAACTAATTGTGGGGGAAACCTGTGTGAATTAAAAAAGTAAAAATTAAAATTTCAGTGTTTTTAAGAAATAGCTTTATTAATTTCAAGAATAAAGAGTAAAGGGGCACCTGGGTCGCTGAGTTGCTAAGTGTCTGCCTTCTGCTCAGGTCATGATCCCAGGGTCTTGGGATTGAGCCCCACATCAGGCTCCCTGTTCAGCGGGAAACCTGCTTCTCCCTCTCCCACTCCCCCTGCTTCTATTCCTGGTCTTGCTATCTCGCTCTCTGTGTCAAATAAATAAATAAAATCTTAAAACAAAAGAAAAGTAAAGTAAAACTACCATTCAAAATATTGCTGAGTGTGAACTTTAGCTACACTTATTTCAATACTGAAGTGGAGATCATTTATAGTCGCTTAAAAATGATAAAGAAGACAATTTAGGTGATACAAACAAACTTTATTTAACACTTCATGAAATGGACAGTCTCCTTTCAGAGAACTGCAAAATGGGGCATAAGGCAAAATGCTTTTGTAAGCTAAAGAACATTTGATTGGCTGGGGCCACATAGCCTTGTCTGGCATGAAAAGGCCCAGAGTTAGCTTGGCATTGAATTGGCTATGTGAATATGTTGTGTTTCTGGTCAAGCAGAGCATTTATAGGGACACAGTTTTCTAAGTTTTGCTTTGCTGGGTAGCACACTGGCAGGAACATCTCTATCTTGGGCCTAAACATTTATTTCCACAGTCCCCTTGTTTGATCATCCTCTTGACCATTCTAGAGATTTGATGAAAAATACCAGCCTTTTAGTTACCATCGCCTCTTCAGGTCTCAGGGTAGTTTTCACAAGAAATGCTGTCAGGTTCCTATTCTAGGAACCGGTTTTGTTCTTCTCTTCTCTTTTTTTGTTTTGTTTTGTTTTGTTTTGTTGTTCTAGTCTGAGAGAGACCATCTGTCAGCTGGTCAGTGGCTCTCCACATGCATTTAAACTTTTGAGAGAATGCAGTATATCAGGGAGTAAATTATTATAATATAATATTTGGGGAACTGGGTGGCTCAGTTGATTAAGCATCTGCCTTCAGCTCAGGTCATGATCCCAGGGTGCTGGAATCGAGTCCTATATTGAACTCTCTGCCCAGTGGGAAGTCTGTTTCTGTCTGCTCCTCTTCCTCTGTCCTTCTGCCTTCTCGTTTTCTCTCTTTCTCTCTCCCTCTCTCAAATAATAAATAAAATCTTTTAAAAAGATCTTTAAATATATATATAATATTTATATAAATAACATAGGAATATAATATAATAATTGGCAACAAAACAATCCCGTGGTTTGAACAGTACAAATGAGCCAAGGTATCAATAACCCAAACCAGCTAGAATCAAATAAATCAAGAAATGATCCCCAAAGGGAAGACATTTCTTTAAGCCGGTTGACATGTTTATGTACTTTGTGTAACTGTGTCTCCACTTCACCAGAAACATTTATCTACTGAGCTTGTTTCAGAAAAACTGAGGTATTGGAAATCAGGGAAAAATTTGTAATGGGCAGAAAGAACTGTGGGACTACCAGTGTCTTCACAAATTCAACAGGCAGTTGGAAGATGGATTATCTGCTTTAGCAGTGGTCTGACATATGTCAACAACGGCATTATCTTTTCAGGCTTGGAAAAGGAAAAAGTTGGGCAAAAGAATCATAAATACCTTTATGGTATAAGATTTAGAAAAAGATGGTCGAAGAGGGAGGAAGAAACATTCCTGATCTGAAATCTTGGGGATTAAGCAATCTTCCTCCCTCCATGTCAGCTACTTTTTCCTAGTCAATTGGATTTTGAGGTCTCTGGCCTTCAGGATGAGACGTTTGGTGGAGCTGCCTTCAGTTGTAAAATAAGCATGCAAAGTTTGATGCCTTGTAATTTAGCCGCAGTCTTGGTGGTTCAGAGTACTTGGTAGGGTCCTTTCCATGAATCCCACCTTTAAAAAAGCAATAGAGTAAAACAATAACTATCCATAAATGACAAAAGACTTGAAAATGCCCAGATAAATCTGATGAGAATTCACTATACTAGAATTGACAAGGAAATTTGGTTATTTCTATGACATATAACATTTCAAGATAACTAGAATATGACTGATTATAATATTATACCAGGACAATATCAGATTTTTAGGAATTTCATAAAATTTCTAGAACACTTAATAGCATGTATCCATAGAAATAAAACCTAAGGAGGTTTATTATGTATTTGATAATGTTTCCTATATGATTTAACATACCAAATAAGCCCAATTAGTGTAACATCTCTTTTTTACAAGGTGAGAGACAAATCCTTTGAGATTTTCCAGGTACAAATCTTAAAGTCACTTTGAGTTAAAAAAGACTCCATTTTGAATTTGATTTGGGAAAGTTATCAAGATGTCAGAAGGTCTGAAAATTAGAATAAATAATATCACAGGTCATTATGAAATAATACTTGTCTATTTAACCAAAGTGACAATAGAAGATTTTAAAGGTAAATACATAATAAGATTACATGGTTGTGAACAAAACTTTAGCCCTTTTAAAATTGAGAAGACTGGGTTTTCTTAAGTAATCGAAGACCCAATAAAGACAATGTGAAACATAGTATTTTGGTAAGAAAAAAAGTGTTTGCTGAGTAGGCAGATTACTTAAAAGGGAAAGGAAAAGCTTTGTTTACAATTTTTTTTTAATATTTAGAGCCTACCAATAATCTAAGAAAACACTTTATTCTTTTAACAGAGAGAAAACCAAATTCTAGTTTTGCATCAGGGCATCAAAGATATTAAAACTTTTTAACTTTTTTTTTTAAACTTAAAAAAACCCATTCCAATCTTAGCTAAATTGACTGTATATAAAGTCCCTTGCTCAGGATTCCTTTTCCATACACTTTCTACAACTCTTTTATATCCATTCAGATTTTGTCCTAATTCTTTTTTCTTACTCTGGAACAATTATTTTACTTTTGAACAAAATTACTTTTTTTTCCTTTGCCAAAAAAGCAAAACAGCAACAAAACCTCATGTCCTTCATACCCTATCAAAGACACATTCTACTTTCCTTACCAATTTTTAATATACAGTTGTTTTCTTTTACCCGTATTATTTCAGTAATTTTGATTATGTATACTGATTAAAATTCTTGACCATTAGAACTTTTAATTCCTAATGAAAACTGAGAAATAAGCAATAGTGGACTGTGAACTATCAAATTTATAAACACACATTGTAATTTCTAGAAATGTATTATTCCTAAAGTAAATTTTTCAATGTGGCACAACATGTGTTTAGTAATAGACCCAATTATTTTAGTTACTCTGTAAAAGGAAACCAAAAGTAGATAAACCTGTGTTTATTATGTAAATTATGTTTTAAAAAGTTTTTAATGTAAATAATGTTTTAGTAATTTATCTTATTTGGAAATGATGTAGATATTCAATGAATATCTATAATTTAACTTAATTCAGTATAATTTTAAGGTTTCAAGTTACCAAAAGGATTTTGGAAAGTATCTTTAAGTAGACATATTATAAAACATAATTATTATTGAAAAGTCCATTTATAACTTTCACATATCTATTTAATTTACATGTTCTTAACAATTATGAAACTTTCATGAGGCATTAAACAGCCTTCATCTTAAATTATCTTTCTTGTTGACAGATTTTGCAACAGAGATAGCATGAGCTCTTTTGACTTTTAGTAAACCAAGGAAGAATAAAAGTTGTATGTCTGCATTACATTTAATATTGGCAGTCCTAAAGACATGCCTGTTTTAGTTAAACCAACAGCCTTAAACCAGTTTTCCCCTCAGAGATTATCCTAGATCATGTGAACTTGAAAAACATTTGGGTTAGTTTCTGTATTTCCGAGAGTGTATTTTTGAGTCATATAGACACATAAGATTTTTTTGTAACCAGTAGAGCTTCTTTACAAATTAATTTTGGCAATACTCTCTGGAGGTAGAAAAATGTCAACCATCTATAACATATAACCATAGAGGTACATAAACATACAGATAGACAAAAATAGGGATCTTGCAGCCATGCAACAGGTATGATAATGCAAAACTCAAAGGTTTTTAAAAGAGCAATTAGGTTCAATTGTGTTTCTAGCAGAAGGGATAATTTTAAGCTTATCTGCACAGATGGCTGACTAATATTTGTGGAGATGACTTTGAAGATTTTTCATTCACTGAGTTTCCAAATAGCCTTTCCTTTTTTACCCCTCCTTCTGATAAGAATTACCTTGGTTCCTAGAGCAGACCAGACAGAACAAGTACATCTCAAAGACACAGAGAAAGAATGCAATTTCCTCCAAAAAGGACTTCTGTTTCCTAAGACCACAATGTTTACAATATGCCTTTTGAGATGAATAGGGGAGCTTTGAGGATTGGTGAAAAGCAGAGGTGGGCTTTTTCTGTTTTTGTAAAAGTTCCATTTGTAGGACAGTTGCTTTTAATTCCTCGAAGAATTGAATTGTAACCTGAATGATATTAAGATATTGACATACTCATCCAACTACATTATCTTCAGTTTGCTGTTTTGTATCAGGGAGATCTTCAATTAAGCTAGAAATCAAAAGATTTCTATGTTCTAGATTTAGACTCTTTGTCTTTGGAATGTTTTCCTTTCCCTCTAAGTATGAAGTTTCATTTAACCTAGGATGTCTAAAGAAAAAGTTCTGTCAGGCTGTGAATATCATCTTCCCATTTGGCCAACTTCTGACCATAGAGCTACTTAAAAAAATCCTTTCAGATATCTTGTCAGGTTTCAGCTGGGACAAACAGTGAATATTCCTGGCAGTACTGAACAACTCCTTGGATGCAAGAGGCATCCCCAGGAGGGTGCAAAAGATACTACTCTCCCAAGATCCAAAGCCACCCCAAAGATAGGCAAAAGAAAGAAAGACAGTTCCCTCTAGGAGCTGGCAGCAGTTGGTAGAACCCTGGCCACAAATGAAGTGCAACCCATGTTTTTCCAGCCATTTATTGGGCTTCCAGTTTGACAGTTGACTTGCCTACATACACAGTAACAGACGACCTGTATGTGCGAGATACACAGAAAGCTAAGACAAATTCTGAAGAGGAGAGAAAGGATCAACAACAAATGGGCCCCCCAAAACGAAAATTCATAAGAATATGCATTTAGAAAGGAGAGGACCGGGACACCTTGGTGGCTCAGTCAAGTAAGCGTCTATCTTCAGCTCAGGGTCCTGCAATCAAGTGCTGCATCAGGCTCCTTACTCAACGGAGAGCATCTTTGTCCCTCGGCCTGCCGCTCCCCCTGCCTGTGCCCTCTGTCTGTCTCTCTGTCTGACAAATAAATAAGTAGAATCTTAAAAAAAAAAAAAAAAAGGAGGGGCAGAGTGAAATTTTACCTTCCTTTCTCAACTGAATACTACAGAGATCCAGAACTGACATGGTAAGAGTTCTTACTCTTTGCGGGCTTCTGCCAGTTTTCCAAAGATCTTTTTTATCTGCCGGCTCAGGAGCAAATGGGGTTTAAAGTAGAGTATAGTCCTAGTATCTAATGGAATTTGGCAAGGTTCTTCTTTAATTTTAGTTCCCCTTAGAATGCTTAAGGGAATAAATGGTAGTCTACTAGAGGATCCTCAGAATCCAATTAACTCTGGGAGGGGCCCGTATGGGGATTCTCCTTCAGCTACAAATATGGGAGCATTTGACTTGGTGTGGGAAATTTGACAAGACCTCTGAGGATAATCTTTTTCCCCATCCTCTTTGATTGTAAATGACACATCAGTTTCTAGGCTGGTGTTTTTTATGATGAATCCCTATGATGGTATAATGGGGGAGGCCCAGGTGTTTTAGGTCTCTAGACTTGGAGCTGTTGCAGTTTTAGGGCCATTAACTTGGCAGACTTTCGTTTACCCTTTTGTATTCTCTTTACAGTGGAAAAACAATCCAGGTAGAGGATTACTAGAAAGAGTATTCAAATAAAGGAGGATAGAAGGGAGTAGTAGGAATTGTTTCAGTCTTATAGTCTTTTGGGTACTTCTTGTGTCTTTAACTTTTCATTAGCCTTTTGCGGTGAATCTTTCAATGGAGCTATTTTGGAGTTTTGAAGTTTTCTAGAGGCTCCCACCTGCCAATTAAAATAGGCATCCCATTCTGTTTGTCTGATTTGAGAACCCTTGCTTTTAAGTGAATTTCTTAAATCATCTTGTCTCATTGGAATGCTTCCCGTATGGCCATAATCCTACATTGTCTTTATAAGATGTTGTCATTTTGTAGATACCTTCAGCCTCCGGGACCACAGTTCTTAGACATAAAATAGACAGGTGTGTTGAAAGTTTGCATGCTTGTGGGCGCCTGGGTGGCTCAGTGGGTTGAAGCCTCTGCCGTTGGCTCAGGTCATGATCCCAGGGTCCTGGGATCGAGTCCCACATTGGGCTCTCTGCTCAGCAGGAAGCCTGCTTCCTCCTCTCTCTCTGCCTCTCTGCCTACTTGTGATCTCTCTCTGTCAAATAAATAAAATCTTTTTAAAAAAAAAAAAAGAAAGAAAGTTTGCATGCTTAATTTTTTGAAATGAGTATCCCATTTATTTAGCTAATTCTGGATCTCTTGGCACCAAATTAATTCTTAAGAGGGTGTGCTGCTTAGTTGGGTATTTTGTGGTGTTTTACAACTGTACCTTGATGCACAGTTTTCTTGAGGTTGGCAGGGGACCTAGTGTCAATTTAACCCATTCCAAGACCAACTTTTCCTAGTACAAGAGTCTTAGAGTTAGGTGATGAGTGTTCTAACAGGTTTTAAGTGCTTGACCTGTGCCCACCAGTTTTGTGGCTTTGTTTTCTGAGATTCCCATTACCGGTAGATTTACTGTTCCCTTCACCAGAAGATTTCTTTAGAGTGGTGGACACTTTGGTGACTTTTAATAGTCTGACTTGTGCCTACTTAGATTTTTATTTTGATAGTCAAAACAGTTCAGATTTCTTCTCCCTCATTTATTTTCCAAGTCCCCCAGCAGTTTATTCTGTGAACTTGCCTCAAGACTTCTTGAGTCCCCTAACAGCTACCACCCATTGTAGACTCCTAATATAACTATCCCAGAACCCTCCTGGAAATTTTAACCCCAGAACCTTTCCAGGAACAGTATATACATATATACTTTTTTTTTTTAAGAAAGTATTTTTTTAAAAGATTTTATTTATTTGACAGAGAGAAACACAGCCAGAGAGGGAACACAAGCAGGGGGAGTGAGAGAGGGAGAAGCAGGCTTCCCGCCTAGCAGGGAGCCCAATGTGGGACTTGATCCCCGGTCTCCGGGATCATGACCTGAGCTGAAGGCAGTCGCTTAACCAACTGAGCCACCCAGGTGCCCCACATATATACTTTTTAAATAAAGTTTATTTGGATCAGAGAGCTGCCCATAGGGGGAAGAAGTTCAAATCTGAGAGTGACTTACTACAGTTCTCAGTAGTGATGAGAACAGAGGGTTCAGCGGGTGCCTTGTCTGTACTACTTATCCCATAGGCATTAGCAGTCAGCCTTGGATCTCATCCCTTGCCACCACAAACTGTTAAAAGGGATTAAAGAAGACTATTTAGGTGATACAAACTTTAACACTTTATGGAGTGGGCAGTCTCCTTTTGGAGAACTGCAAAATGGGGCAAAAACAAAAAACTTTTGTAGAATAAAGAGTAAAGAATGAAGAAGAGGCAAATAGAAAACATGTGATTGGCTGGGGCCACTTAATCAACCTTGTTTGGGGTGAGACAGTTCAGAGTTGGCTCAGCATTGGAGAATTAGCTGCATGAATATATACTACATGTCTGGTAAAGCAGAACTTCTGCCAGGACATGGTATCTAAGTTTCAGTTTGCCTGACATGGCACTCAGGCAGGAATGGCTCCTTCTTGGGCCAGAAATTTATTTCAACATAGTTAATACATAATTGGTATGCAAAATAGAGGTTGCTAAAATGCTTTAAATGCATAAAATAGTTTCCAAATGGTATAAGCATGCATAGCACACAGGAGGAGAGAAAAATGAATCATACATGACAAGCCTTTATGGAACCCACAGTCTAATAGGGAACATGAGCTGTTTACTGTGATGCCAAGTAGAAAGAATGGATTCCAGAAGAGAGAGATGAAGTTCTATAGGAACTTAGAGGAGGGAGAGATAATGTCTCAGCTTGTGGAATTCAAGGAAGTTTCTCTGGAGGGGATAACATTTGGATATGGATATCTTACTCAACTAATTAAGGTGCTAGCTCTTGGTGCTATGACAGTGTCAATGATACTGAGATTAGAGGTTTATTTCTCCAGTGGCTTAGACCAGTTCCCATTCCATTCCATTCCGTTCTATTCCATTCCATTCCATTCGAAGACATCAAAATGTACCTTAATCCTATCTGTCTATCTTAACATATGTAGGTATAGATCTCAGGGGAATCGACTAAAGGAGACTAGATAGATATAACATGAAATCATTCTTTCTCTCACACCTAAGCTCTGTGTTAGCCTAATCTTGATGATCAAGGGTGACCAAAATTGGTTTAACCAACCTTTCCTTCCCAGATCAAGTTGCTCTGGTTATATTATTGTGAATTCTAACTTAGTAGAATCCACTCTAACCTGTTTCCCATCAGCTTTCAGGAGTCTTAAAGTCAGAATTTAAGCAGATAATCTATCTGACAACCTAATCCATATCTTGCCTTCTCTTTTTCCACTTCAGGCTCCAAAAATGTGATCTCCAGCTCCTAAATGTATACCTAATAAAACTTAAATATTAAAATAAGAATTTTGGAGGAGATTTGTGAATCCCTCTCAGTTTTCTGTGTTTGAGCCACTTGCTTGTGTTGGCCTTTATTTAGCAAATAGTAGCATTAAATAACTCAAATGAATAAATGAATAAGTGAATGAATAATCAAATGACAGGATTATTGCTTGCTTGCTTTGCCTGCTTTGCCTGCTTCTCATATGGAAACTGCCCTCTTGCCTGAGCACTAGTTAGCTTTTCCTCTGTCCTTTGACTCCCAAGGATAGATGCAAGAGGACCTGAGGTCAGGGTGCTCTTCTAGGACATGAGGGTACTCAATATCTCATTCATTCTTTGGCCTCTTATTTCACCAGCTTTCAATACCTAACTATCTGTGATGTTCTAGAGAAGGTCCTGTCACCTTTCCTGGTAAGAAGAGAGAACCCCATTAAGAGTACAAGTCAAGCAGAGAAAGACAGTTCTCATATGGTTTCACTCATATATGGAACATAAGCAGTAGCACAGAAGACCATAGGGGAAGGGAAGGAAATCCAAAGAGGGAGAAATCAGAGAGGGAAATGAACCATGAGAGACTATGGACCCCAAGAAACAATCAGGGGTTTCAGAGGGGAGGTGGGTAGGGGAAGAGGGTAACAGGGTCATGGGTATTAAGGAGGGCACGTGCTGTAATAAGCAGTAGGTGTTATATTTAACTAATGAATCACTGAACACTACATCAAAAACTAATTACAGTGGCTAACCGAGCATAATAAAAATAAAAATAAAAGTTTAATATCTGATTCGATTTAGAAAATTACTTATATATGATGAGCAGACAATTAACTTCAGTATTTCTAAACATCTATATTGAATGTAAACATAACCTGCATTCAGTGTCCTAGTGTGAGATATAATAATTATCATTTGATTTTGGTTCTCCTGTTAGCTTTAGTAAAGCTACCCAAGGGTAAAAAAAAAAATCCTCATAGTTCTGATATGGTAGATATTGAAGATATTGAGTTATAACCCACATAATCAAAAACTCTTTGGAGTCCTCAGTAATTTTTAAGAGCATGAGTCCTGAGTCCAAAATGTTTGAAAATCACTGGATTTGGTACATTATGGTCCATGTAATATGGAGAATAATGTCATTATCAAAAATATCACATAAATGTATTTGTTGATAAGGAAAAATATTCATAATATATGAAGTGGCAAAAGGTTACAAAATGGTGTGCTGTTACTCTATTTTATTTAAAAATGTATATACATCTGAATAAAAGATGGTTCTAACAACAAAAAAAAAGAGTATAAATCATTTCCCTTTATTACATGATGGAAATCTCTTTGCGCCCCCAGGCCCTGTTGTAGAACCTCCACATACTAACTGTTTATATTCTGAAAATTTGTCCTTTCTCTTTAAGGAATACCTATACCTCTCATTGTCTCTTGCCCTTTTCCCATCCTTAAAATTCCCATCTTCATCCTCATGAATTTAGGTTGTAAAAGAATTTTTCTGGCCTTTTAGTTTTTCAGCTCAACTATTTTTTTGGTAGTAGTAGTAGTTGTTGTTGTTGTTGTTTGGGGATGCCCAAGAGGGAGAGAAATGGGGTAGGCAGGATTTTTTGCTGTTACTAGAACTTTGCTTTCTTCTGAACCTGATGAGGAATTTGTGGCTGAGATATCATTCCAGGGGAGCATAAAGTGCCTTCTTAGGTTAATGATCTAACATTTTGGTTTTCTCAAAGTTTTCTCAAAGTTTAAATTACATACTTTTTTTTTTTTTTTTTTAAAGTTTTCTTTCACACTTTTTTTTTTTTTTTTTAAGATTTTATTTATTTATTTGACAGACAGAAACACAGCCAGAGAAGGAACACAAGCAGGGGGAGTGAGAGAGGGAGAAGCAGGCTTCCCACAGAGCTGGAAGCCTGATGCAGGGCTTGATCCCAGGACCCCAGGATCATGACCTGAGCGGAAAGCGGCTTAACCAACTGAGCCACCCAGGCGCCCCTAAATTACATATTTTTGCATATATATTTAGACATATAATAATTATTAAAATAAACTTAAGATTATAGCAAAGCACACTTTAGGAACCTTATTAAATTTATTCAGGAGCATTTAAAATAAATGTTTCTCTGTCTTTACTTTCTGGATTGATATCCATGCCTTCATTGAAATTAACCAGTCATATCATTGAGGGAAAATGTCTATTCTCCCCTAGCGTTATAGGTGCTAATGGCTTCTTTGGATAGAATGTTTGGATAGAAATGAAAACACTCCACAAGATAGTTGGAAATGATCTTTCCTCCTATTTCATTTAACCACAATTTGGGTTAATACAAGTAATGGGATCTGGCCAGTAGCAAATATGAATTTGCAGAATGGGTTCAACCTGTATTCCCCCCTCTACCTTAAGTGGCTTCTGAGGTCAGGTTCTTTTGCATCTCCATTTTTCCTATTGAATCAGCATCAGCTATCTCAGATATATCCCCACTTGTATTCAAAAGAACTTGTAGGTATGTATATACTGATGTAGAAAAAATGGTCAAGATAAAAGCGTTAATTAAAAATGTAAATTGCAAAACAAATCACCAATGTGATCCCTTTTTCTTTATATGTTTGTGTGCACACAAAAAATTGTGGAGTAAATGTGCCCCAAATTATGCATGTTCCTCTATAATTCAAGTAGAATGTGAGTCCCAAATATCCAGATGCTCCTGATGAGAGTAGTTCCTCAGTACCTTCCACACCACCCTTGGCAGGAGTGAAAAGGAGCTCCCAGAACTCAGCTTGTTCCTGTTATGCCCTCAGGCCTCCCTCACAGGCCTGCCCAGTACTCACAGCTCCACCCCTCTCTGCCGTAAGACTATCAGGACTAATGTAATTGGTTCTTCATCCCTGCTTGTACCAATCACGTAAAAAGTCCAGGAATCCAGATCATGACTCTTCTCCTCGCTCTGTTCTTGTACATGCTCTCTTCTCAGTCCAATCCAACTCTCCCAACTCCCAAAATCTTTTCCCCATGCCCTCTTGAACTCATCATTCACTGGCAGAATCTCCTATGTCATCAGAATCTAGAATTTTTACACATTCCCTCTACCCCTTATTCTAACTGAAATTCATCTTTCCCTCAGGATAGCCATGTGAAATGTTGGCTTTTTTTCTTTCCTAGTTCACCTCCTCACTCACTGAGTCTGGAGTGAGAAGTGAGTGTTCTTGCTTTTTATTGCTACTTCCAAACTGTTCTTTTTCCTACCTCCCTGAAACTATCCCCTCCAATTTTGAACTAATGTCATCAGACTTACTACCCAGCATCCCTTCTGGTTACAATCATCTACTACCCCCCAGGTCATTTCCTTTCTTTCTTTCTTTTTTTTAAGATTTTATTTATCTATCAGAGAGAGAGAGTGAGTGAGCACACAAGCAGGGGGAGTGGCAGGCACAGGGAGAAGCAGACTCCCCACTGCGCAGGGAGCTGATATAGGACTTGATCCCAGGACCCTGGGGTCATGACCTGAGCTGAAGGCAGACACTTAACCGATTGAGCCACCCAGGCGCCCCTCCCTTATTTCTTGAAGATTTTCTCTCTTGGCTCTATGACACTTTCCAATACTATTTTTTTTTAAGATTTTATTTATTTATTTGACAGAGAGAGAGATCACAAATGGGCAGAGAGGCAGGCCGAGAAGGAGGGCCCGATGTGGGACTCAATCCCAGGACCCTGAGATCATGACCTGAGCCACCCAGGTGTCCCCCCAATACTATTTTTGCTACAGTTCTTGTGAGTTTTCAGTAGACGAAGCATCCAATTCACAACTTTCTCATTTCCTTCATCTCTCCAGTGAATTTGTCCTCTGTCCTTCTTCAGCTACTCTTTTCTAGTTCTATGTTTAGGTCAGTGGTTTTAAAGTATGGTTTCCATCCAACAGCATCAACATCACCTTGGAGCTTGATAGAAGTACATATTTTCGTTTTGTTTTCAATGATTCATTAGTTGCATATAACACCCAGGGCTAATCCCAACACCTGGTTACCCCCCTCCCTCCACCCCACTTCCTTCTGTAACCAACAAAACTTATGATGTACTATATGCTGGCTAACTGAACATAATTTAAAAATACACATTTTTAGGCCCCAGCCCTCATCTACTAAATCAAAACTCTAAGGATGGCACCCATTAATCAGTGTAATTCTGTTGCATGATCTTGTTTAAGAACCACTGCCGTAGGTCCTCACTAAAATCACTCTCCTGAATATACTTGCAGCTTCTTTACCTTACCCTCACTTCATAGTATTTACCTGGAAAAACTGCCCCTTACATTAAATTGTGTTCTCTGTCTGCTTTGAGCTTTTATTTGGCAGCTAACCTTGGCTGGAGAAAATCATACAATAATAATGAGGGGTCTTTGCACTAAATTCATGATGACCAACCTCCAATTGGCCTTCAGAGAGCTGTCTGACAGTCCTATTAAAACTCCCTAATCCCTCACTTTCCCACTCTACAAATGACTCATACATTTTTCTGTATTTTCTAACATCTCCTCTTCCATTCTCACCCTCAGCTAATAATGTTGTTTCCTATTTTATTGAGAAAAGTGAGCCAATCAAAGGGAGATATTAAGCTAGCCACCTAGCCCTATCAGTACCCATATACTCTCTCCCTTTCTTTCTGTCACTATATGTGAACGATCTGGGCATCTGTGTAAGGCCAACCCCTGTACTGGTTCTGTAGGTCCCATCCTTTCCCATTAACTCAGGGACTTTTCTCCCTGATTGACCCTTTTTTTCTCCCACATTCACCAACTTTCCCCCATTACTAGGTCTTCCCATTAGCAGAATAACATGCTGTATCTCCCATCTTTAAAACTCGGCATTCAGAAGGCACTTGGCCTCCAAGAAGCACAGTTCCATCAGCTGTTATATTTGTAATATAATGCTTATCACTAGGGTTTTGACCATCTATTCCAGCTTTCTCATTTGACGTCTGTGAATTGAGTCCTGACCCAAAAGTACTGAGAAGTCAGTCTCTCTCTCTCTCTCTCTCTCTCTCTCTCTCTCTCTCTCTCACACACACACACACACACACACACCACAAAGACACTGGGGCAAGGTATTTTATAGAACTGCTACTCTGTGTTCATTGACATGTAATAAGGAATAAGGAAACCTATTCCTTTTGACTTTAGTTGTCTGACATATTGATAGGCTAAAACTGAATTCTTGTGCTGTATAATGAGCAATCTTTAATTGAATTCCTGAAAGTGAGAGGGAAGAAAAAAAGCTAGGAATTAGAAGTTCTAGAGATCTGGGATGCCTGGGTGGCTCAGTTGGTTGAGTGACTGCCTTCGGCTCAGGTCATGATCCCAGAGACCTGGAATTGAGTCCCGCATCAGGCTCCCTGCTCGGCAGGAAGCCTGCTTCTCCCTCTCTCACTCCCCCTGCTTGTGTTCCCTCTCTCACTGTGTTTCTCACTGTCAAATAAATAAAATTAAAAAAAAAAAAAGAAGA
Source organism: Spilogale gracilis (assembly GCA_004023965.1). Lineage (NCBI taxonomy): Eukaryota > Metazoa > Chordata > Mammalia > Carnivora > Mephitidae > Spilogale > Spilogale gracilis. Next base: position 15,894 of record PITA01007292.1, read on the forward strand.
AGAAGAAGTTCTAGAGATCCAAGGATTATTATACCTCATTTAATTATCTCTTCTTGCCTCAGATCCTAAAAGAACATCTGCCTCTAAGTATTAGGAATACCGAGGGGCAAAATATTTGATTTGTAGGTTCTTTCTGTTTATTCATCATGGAATGTGTTCCTGTCATTTGGAGGCAACTGAAGCAAGACACAAAATGCTTATTAGATATCCTATTTTGCTGCATTTAATAAACTTAAGGCTCAAAGATCAGGCCAGGAGCAAAGAAGCCATGGATAACCAACGTCACCCAACCTTCTTCCCCCACCTCAGTATTCATTTCTTAAGAGTAAAATAACATCAATTACACAAAACAAGCTATTAAACAATGTGAAAACACCAAATTAGAGCCTAAAGGGGGATATCAAATTTTAGGATTAAGAGTAATTAACTAATTAGCTTATAATCCATTTCTTAAAGCTCGTTTGCAATGGTATTTTAAACAGTCTATGATTCCAAGTTATTACCTCTTTTAACTATGCCAATTAGAGTGAAGTTGAGAAAGGCTTTTCTTCGAGATGTAATTCACATAGTATAAAATTCACCCTTCTGAAGTGCATAATTCAGTAGGTTTTAGTATATTCAACAAGGTTGTGCAGCCGTCAGCACTAATTCCAGAACATTTTCATCACCCACCCACCCCCGCCACAAACCCTGTATTCATTAGCAGTCAACTCCCCATACCCTCCTCCCCTCAGTCCCTGGCAACCACTAATCTACTTTCTCTCTGTGTGGATTTGTCTGTTCTGGACAAATGGAATCATACAATATGGAGTCTTTAGTATCTGGCTTCTTTCAGTTAGCAGAATGTTTTTAAGGTTCATCATGTAGCATGTATCAGTGATTCATTCCTTTGAATTGTTAAATGACATTCCATTGTATGAGTATACCTTATTTTGTTTATCAGTTCATCAGCTGATGGACACTTGGGTTCTTTCCACTTTTTTTGGCTATTATGAATAACACTGCTATGAACATTCATATACAAGTTTTTGTATGGACAGAGAAAGGCTTTTAATTTAGTATTTTTCAGTTTTTCAAAACAGCCAGCTTCCTTTTTTGAATCAGAAGTAACTCCTGAAGCAGAGCTTCCTCTTAAATATGTAAATTTTTTTGCCCAATAGCATCTTTTGAGCAGACTCTTTGGTGTCACTTCACAGTGACTATCCTGTCTTTCTGGACCTTGTTCTAACATTGAACACAATTGAACTCATTTCCTAGGCTTGCTGTGCTATGTATTTCTGACACTCAGATTTTCACAGCTTTGCTGCCTGGTTTACTCCACAAGCCTTCATTCTAAGGCCTTGGTTGATGGTATCATCTCAGTCTTCATAGCCATGTTCAGCTGAGACTGGTGAATGACTTGACAAGCTTGTTTAAAAAATAAAGGCTAGGGGCGCCTGGGTGGCTCAGTTGGTTAAGCAACTGCCTTCAGCTCAGGTCATGATCCCGGAGACCGGAATCGAGCCCCACATCGGGCTTCCTGCTCGGCTGCTTCTCCCTTTCTCACTCCCCCTGCTTGTGTTCCCTCTCTGGCTGTGTTTCTCTCTGTCAAATAAATAAAATCTTTAAAAAAAATAAAAAATAAAATAAAGGCTAGACCTATTTTGACCCAACACACTGCATATACAGTATTAACTGTTAAGCAGTTTTCTACAAATCAAAGTAAGTGATTTACTTCTTCAGGAAATTGCTTTATCCTGTGTAATCAACCCATTTTTTTCCTCAAAACATCCCATAGTACTGATTCTTTCTAGACAAAGAAAGAATTAATATTGTATATCACCATTGTCTTTACCAAAGGGATCAACGGCAGGGAATTATAAGGGGATTCAGAAAGCTCTAGAGAATCAATCCTGTTTCAAACTAAGCCTCAAAGAATGAATTCTGCAAAAATGGAATGTGTTGGTTGTCACACCCAGCTTTATTCTCTTCTGTCCTTCCCAGTCTCACCTTCCTTGAGGGACAGGTTCTTTCTAGACTCCTCAGTTCTTTAGGTCCTTTCAGGACACGGTAAGAGAGCACCTTTTGTTCCTTTTCTTAGAAGGCTATCTTTAAAAAATCCTTCACATTTTCAGGTCACAGCGGAGGCTAGCCTCTCTTCCATTTAATCCTGCCAAGTAACTTGTAAAACTCTTTACCCAGGAACCCAACACAACTGGTTCTCTTTGAGAAAGATTCATCCTTGCTCAAGCATTTTGCTCTAAGGGAACATATATAGAACATATAAGGAACCCCAGTCTAGGCAGTTGGATCTTGAGGTAGCAAGTGATGGATCCCAGTCATCCCCAGAAAAGAGAGAGTACGAGGCTTTTGCATCTTTTGATCAAGCTGTCTTAACACAGTTGTCTTGAAGACCCAGGTTGAGCACATTGTCCAGACAGAACAAACGTGTGTCTTCAGACAGGGTATGCTCATGAATGATCTGCAAAGTAAGAAGAGACTGCAGGTAGTTGTGCAGGAAACACCTACTGTTGGCTAGTTATCTTATTTGGATGGACTTCATGTATGCTGCAGAAGGCAGGAGAAAAGATCTCCTGGTTTAAAAGATCTCCCAGAAGGGCACTGGGAAGACCTTACAGTTGACTCTTTCCATTGTAACTGCCCACAATTCCAACCTTTCCTTAAACTGTGCATTAATAGTTTTCTGTTCTTCATGCTGGTTAGCCCCTCCAAGGGAAAACTCTCACCGAGAAATACCTAGCTCCATGAATTGTACTTTCTCTATGATCAAAGTAGAGAAAAGAGTAATTCATAGTCATGTTTGCATCAGTAGTGATATTCCTAATACTTGATTTTTTCCCAGTAAAAAAGAGGTCACTGTAAAAAGTGTTCTGTGCAACTGTATTTCAGTTACATACTTCTTGAAACTAACTCATTTTGAGATTCTTTCTGGAACCAAACACATTTACCCATTAAAGCACAAGTAGGTAAGTAAAAAGTAAATAAACCAATGTCATGATAGTCTTTTTCCATCAATAACTCATTGCTGCAGACCATTTCTTTCCCAAGCCCCTTTAGGGGGCCTGGTCTTTTCTCCTGATTTCTTTGGAAAGCAGTTAGATAAACAAAAACTTACAGCTCACTTCTTCATTGAAAGATAATGGAGAAATGTTTTCTTACAAGTGTAGAAGAACAGGCTCTTTTTTAACTACTGTTCTGACCTGGAAACTTAAGAGACGTATGTATGGGAAGTGAATGAAATGAAAGTATTTGATTTCCTTTGCTCCAAATCAGCATTATGCTAGGCATGGTAAGGAAAAGAAGAGACCACTTATTTATTATCTCCATACCCTCAGCAACCGGTGGAGTGTCTGTATAAAATAAGCGGCCAGAAAAATACTTGTTAAGTGACTATAAAATTGACCTTACCCTCAAGAGTTCAGACTCTTTGGAAAATAATTATCGGATTATAAAATACTGCAGTAGAAGCCCTTTTACTTGAACACAATTGGGATTGATAGTTACTCAATAAGGAATCATAAATTCTGTGTATGTATTTAAAATTTTATTTTAACTCAAAACATTTATTCAGATCTTCTGATAGATGGCCAAAGCTTTTTCTTTGAGTGTCATTGGAAATTGGAGTTCCATAACATCTTTCTTTAACAAATCACATTCAGTACATTTGTTGACTGATTTCTAATTTAAGTAAGAAGGAACTTAAATCAGTAGTGAAGCAATTTGAATGTAGACTCCTCCTAGATTTTAATTGTCTTGTCCTTTATCTCACCCATACCTAATTTCACAGCAAAAAATAATAATAATAATAACAGCTTTCCTTTACTGAATCTTTTTTAAAAAGAGATTTTGTTTGTTTGTTTTTGCATTAGGTCTTGAGCTTATTATGACTTAATATTTCTTCAATTAAACTACATCTTAAATTGTATTACCCCTGTTCTTCCCAACAGCAGTGTGGGGGGTGATTTTCATCCCTTTCCTGAGAATGCTCCTTCTCCTCAAATCATACATGCTAGCTATGTATGGATAGCTATAGGAAGAGTGTGCACATGCATGTGTGTGCACCAGAGAGGGCCAGATAGGGAGGGAGAGGGAGAGAGAATCTCAAGCAGACTCCACTGACTGCCTAGGACCAGGTGTGGTCCTAGGATCAGGAGATTGTGACCTGAGCTGAAACCAAGAGACAGCTGCCCAACTGACTGAGCCACTCAGTCACCCCCTTTTACTGAATCTTTATAAAGCAATTCAACTTAGAGGATTTATTTTCAGTTTTAGGAATTTTAGAAACAACAGCTTTTTTTCCACATTCATATTTCATTTATGTAATGCGTAATTGAGTAATAACTGTAAAAAGTACAACCAACATAAACGAGTGGGTACAGGCACAACCAATTCTTAGTAAGCAACTACTGTGATAAGAAATATGAGAATATAACAGAAATTAAATTGTTAGTCGTGGACCTATATGTTCCAGGCATCAGGTTCTCTCTTTTACAGGAAAATGGAGATCATTGGCTAAACCAGAGAATCGGTTGAGTAGAGGTCACTTAAGGGTAATGGTATTTCATTAGGAGAATTGTAGTAAAGGGGTTACATAGGGAAGCCTTCATGAAATAGGTAAAATTTGAGTAGATTTTGGAGGATAGCTAGCATGTATGATTTGAGGAGAAGGAGCATTCTTAGGAAAGGGATGAAAATCACCCCCCACACTGCTGTTGGGAAGAACAGGGGTAATACAATTTAAGATGTAGTTTAATTGAAGAAATATTAAGTCATAATAAGCTCAAGACCTAATGCAATTCATAACATTTTTTTTGATCTTTTAATTTGGAGATAAATGATGAAGGGGTAAAAGAGTATTCTAGGCGAGACTATAGGAAAAAAATCAGGGAAACCTAGAGTTCAGAGTTAACATGTAAGCCTAGTGAGAGGAAATTAGGGGAAACGGGAGAGCCCAAGTTAAAGTGTTAGACCAGTGGTTTCAGTTGTAATCTGCTGTCAACCATACTATATATTGAAAGCTTTCATGTAAGATTTTGTATGAGTGGAGCATTCCACAGCTTAGAAGAAAAAAATTGGGGGCGCCTGGGTGGTTCAGTTGGTTAAGCAACTGCCTTTAGCTCAGGTCATGATCCCGGAGTCCCAGGATTGAGCCCCACCTCGGGCTGCCTGCTCGGCGGGAAGCCTGCTTCTCCTTCTCTCACTCCCCTTGCTTGTGTTCCCTCTCTGGCTATGTTTCTCTCTGTCAAATAAATAAATAAAATCTTTAAAAAAAAAAAGAAAAAATTTGAAAACCATAGGTTTAGACATATAAGCCCAATGTACACATTATGAAGTGTCAGAATGTCTTGAAAGGAAATCAATTAAAAAAAAGATAAGTTGGGGCACCTAGGTGGCTCAGTCGGTTAAGTATCTGTCTTCAGCTCAGATCATGATCCCAGAGTCCTGGGGTCAAGGACTGCATCATGCTCCTTGCTCAGCAGGGAGTCTGTTTCTCCCTCTGCCTGCCGCTGTTCCTGCTTCTGCTCAGTAGCTCGCTCTCTCTGACAAATAAGTAACATCTTAAAAAAAAAAAAAAAAAGATGTAGAAAACAATGGAAATATAAAGAGTTTAATTCCCACTAAATTTGACAAAAGTTTAGTAGAAGAGAGTTGTAAGCTATTTTTGGTTTGGGGGGTTATTTGGTAATGATGTTTGGTTTATGTTTTCTAGAAAGAGAAAATAAATATTGATTGAATAATGTGATCATAAGTAGAGATTGAAGAGGATGTTTGAAGTTTTATTTGTAAATGACTACATGAGGCAGATACTTAGTTTATAACAAAATAATAGAATCTTTTTTAAATCTGAGATTATTTCTTTAAAGCTCCTTAAAGAAGAAAGTCTCAGAAATTCAAGACATTATGCCATGGCTATTTGCTCATCTTTTTTACCTTCGCTGTAGTACCATTTTACTCACATGTATCTAAAAGCTGCTTTCTTATGGCATTCAATTGTTACACTTTTTTTTTCTTTTAAGAGTTTATTAATTATTTTGAAAGAGAGAGAAACAGAGAGTGTGCAAGTATGGGGAGGAGCAGAAAGAAAGGGAGAGAGAGAGAATCATAAGCAGAATTGCACTGGGCGAGGAGCCCTTGACCCCATGACCCCAAGATCATGACCTGAGCTGAAATCAAGAGTCAGACGCCCAGCCAACTAATCCATCCCGGTGCCCCGAATTCTTCTACTTTCTTAACCCAGACTTTGACAATAGATTTTCAAATATGCCCAGATCCAGAATCACTTCAACAAAGCATATTGGATACATAAAATATTTTTGTTACTTTGGTGTGCACACACACCAAAAAAAAAAGGATTTGATTTCAAAATATAAGATCAACAGATCTCTTTCGTATTACCATTTGAGGGTGAAAGTTTTTCTCCATATTTTAAGTGGATATGTATCTAGAGGGTATTGTGTATTTGCTTCCTTTCAAATAAGAAATTTAAAAAACTGTTCTTCAAACGATAGATTCAGATTTGAAGTGTAGCTTGTTCTTTTTTCATAAAATACTAAATAGCAAAACCAAAAATGCTCTACATGTTCTTTTTCTAATAGTTTGAGGAGAAACTGATTTAAGTGGATTGACATCTCACATAACTCTGAGTTTAAGAAGTTAGCATTATCTGAGAAGTTGCTATCTTTAGGTCTAGCTGTAATGTTTCTAACTTTGGTACTAGAGTAGTGGGTGCTTCCTTTCCCAGAAGGCTCTGTATTCTCAACATGTGCAGGTCAATTTGACATAAAGCTATCTACAAGAAGCAACAGGCCCACTGCAGGCGTGTTTCTAACTTGAAAATTATGAGCAGGTATTGGGAGCCACTGGCTATATTTGGGAACCAGTTGCATGTCAGTACAAGCATGGATTGTGGTCCCTGGAGACTGGGAGAGCACAATGCTTGAACTTAATTTCTTTTGGAGATAAGAAGAAAATACCTCTCTACCTGACAAGATTAACAACTTTTTAAATCTGACCACCTTCAGAAGTGTGCTGGACAGTGGCTAAGTAAACATCCACTTTTCAAAGATGATGATCAAGGAAACATCTCTACGAAGGGACCCGGATTTAAGGGGAGAGTTAGCTTTCCTGGCAAGGGGCTGTGATTTTGTTCTCCCGTCACGGTTTAAGAAGCGGCTGAAGTCATTTCAGCAGACACAGGTTTGGAACTTGGGTGTTTCTTTTAAAATATTTTTGTTACTAATAAAACCACCCAGTGAACTAACTTGCAAATAATTTTACAGTTCATTTGATATTAGATCAAGGAATTAAACTGTGTCCTCTACTCAGCTATTTGCAGAAAGCTATTTGTAGAGAGAGTCCAACAGGTTTAAAAATAAACCTTCTGGACCTGAAATACAGTACTCACATTTTTGTCTTGCAGAGAGGGAATCCAGTTTTAGAGACAATAAATACATCTCAACAAATATTGTACAATTTCAAATTTAATAGAAGTATCTTTGAGAAACTAGAATTTTTGTGTTAAAAGTCTTCTTTGCACTTTGAATCAATAGACTATGTTTGTATTAACATACATACATCTGTAATTAATTGTTTTTAAAGTATCAGTCCTGGTAATCTTTTTTTTTTTTTGAAGGAAGAACTAATGATATATATATAGACAGTTGTGTGGGTGTGATATAATGTATGTAGGTGACAATGGATGACAATTAATTTCTGGGTCATAAAAGAATGTCTTCCCTCAGCAAGCTGTGATATTGAGTCATTTCTGCCTATGATGACAACTTTGCAGAATCCCTGCTTCCTTGCTTATACTGTAGGGCCAGTGTTTCCCCAATTTGCCTTACCTTGAATACAGTACAGATCAAGGGTCATACAAATGATGGCCACCCAGAATCCAGCAAGAAACCATAGTTTCATAGTTATTCTGACCCAGAGTAAATTCAGATTGAATGAGCCATTTGAAATTGCTTAGGTTAAAAACAGTCAAATATTGGAAATGCTACAATGACATAATAGTATAAAGATACTAAATGATACTATGTTTTTAGACTAAAATTGAAATGGAGAATTGAGACACTTTCCCCAGCTAGTTCTATTTTAGTGCTGTTTTCTATATTTGAATGAAACAGTTTTATTCAAAATGAGCAGATGCTGAACTTGCTGGTAAATCTGCCAAATTTTATATAACTTTGTTATTCTACAGTATTTATAAAGGGCCAGTTTTATTAAACTACTGTAAATGATGTGCCTTCTGTGGAATTCAGTGGAAAGTAAATTGATAACACAGAAAAGTGCAAAATGCATTCTTTTTCTTTTCCCTTTTAAATATTAACATCAATTTTGTTAAATATGGGATTAACCAATGAATGGGTAAATACTTCCTTATCAGTGCATTGCTTAATTTTAAGAAGTACACTAAGGAAAGCAAAGTAGCTTATATAACTGAATACCCATCTAAATAAAACTTTGACAGATATCCAGGGTTTGTTCTCAATTGTTACTTATTTCTGTCGAAGCAGAAGTGTAGAGTTAACTTAGAAGACCCTGCTCTAAACCTTTTCCACTAGGGTGTGTTCACTAGACTATTGGGTTTCCTCCCCACTGGCACCAGTTTTCTTAATCCTATGGTTATAACTGCCTGGATGTCATACCACAGAAAACATTTGGGGAAACAAAAGAATTTTTGTGATTGTATACTTGTAGTCTTATAGACCTGTTTCAGCATAGAATAATAGAAAGGGGATGACACTAATATAAGTGACCTATTTATATATAAACATAAAGCCCCTGAAGAATTACATGCCTTCTTGTAGAAGTTTAGGAACAATTTCTACTTATTGACTCATGGGACTCTAATAATATTTACAGCTTAGCATTAAAACAGAGAGAAATGTTTATGTGCAGATTATCAATTTGTTAAATCAAAAGTGGTTTGTAAACTTGAAATTGTTTTACAAATGTAAATGATTATTTCTTGTTGAATCTGAAGGACCATGTCAAATTATGTTTAACCTTTTGAGAACCTTACCCTATGGCCTTGTGTCTCATTTTCTTAAATATCTGTGCCTACACTGTTCTGAACGTTTTACCTATCTTAGTTACATCCTATAGTTTCCTTTAATCTTCACAACAACCTTCGAAGAAGTAGGAGTTATAACCTATTTTATTACTGAATTCTAAAATGTTAAGTAACTTCCCTGAGGTCACAGAGCTAGTAAGCCATCACTGTTTTCTTTTAAGTTTGTCCTATTTCATTAGCATCATTTCTCTCTGCCGTGTTTTCCTTTACTGTTATTTTATAGGGGTGACATTCTGATAGTGTAGCAAAATATTGGTATGACCAACTGGCCTTTATATCCCCAGAAGTATTAATATATGAGCAGACGCTTCCCTATGTATTAGTGTCAGATACTAACCTGAGAAATGGGCTATGTGTGACAAGAGAAAGATTTAAGTCATATTCATCACATATTTATGTGAATGAAGCTTATCTTCCTGTAATACTCATGCTTTTCAAGGGTAGCCAAGATTTTTATCCTGAGTTGTTAATGGTCTGTTATGAGCCCATATGTCAAAAGGAAATATGGTATTCACATCTACTACTCAGAGATAAATCATTATTCAAACTTTAGGAATGACTTTAGGATAATTTAAGGAAAATGAACATTTAGGTAATATTTTATGTTCATGGTGATCAACAGTCATGTCCCACTTTCATACTTTATGAAGTATCTATCACAGTGCCATGCTGCTGAGCTTTGATAGACAATTTGATCAAAATTGAGAGAAGAAAAAAAAAATTGAGAGAAGAAATTAAAACTCTGAAAATCTTCATGGAATCCTTTTTGCTTTTTCTGCCAGGAATCTCAGAACTAAATTTAGTCTTCATTGGTAAAGTAGACTTCTACCTGAATGTTAGTGTACCTCTTTCCCCTTTCCCTAAATCATGGATAATCTTAATCTCTTTATTGCCTGCCCCCGCCCATATACTGTCCTTTCTTATGTCTCTTTATGGCATACCACATCAAATCCTTTTTGGAAAAAGGAATGGTATAAACTATAAGTGAGTTAAACTGTGAAGGGAGTTTGGCTGTGATGAAATTAATAACCACGACCCTTGCCTATTATTGGAGTGTACCAAAAATGAGAGAAATGTGTATCATAGAAAAAAATGGCATGCCCCCAGGGGCAAGAAAATCAACCTGGTAGAAGATACTTCAAACTAAAATGCTTTAATTTTATTAACAAAGACTTTCTCTGCATCAGGGACTGACAGTGATTTTACCTAGACAAAGTCAAACTAGAGAGAAGAAGGTGAAAGGACTCCCCCTAATGTATTTTAGATTTATGCAATTTATGCATTTTAAAAGAACTTATTCTATGTGCCTTTTGAAGTAGAGGTAGAAATATGCAGAAAGATGAAGAACAGTTCTTCAAAAAGAATTTACTAATCCAATTCCAACAGACTAGAATACACTTGAAGGTCCTTAATATGTTAGCCAACATTGCTCTTAAATATCTGGCTCATAATTGATGGACAGACGTACTATTGGATTTTTAAAGCATAAATATGTGTAAACTCGGGTATTAACAGATAATTAATGTATTTATTTTTTATGGATAGGCATTCTCTAGAAGCTAACTTAACAATCCATAGAGTGAGCTCTTGATCTCTACTGTCTCTATTCTTATTACTGGGGAAGACTTTCAAGAAATATATGCTGTTTAAAATTTTTGTGTCTCAAACCATAAAAGACTCAATCTCAGGAAACAAACTGAGGGTTGCTGGGGTTGGGAGAGATAGGGTGACTGGGCTGTGGACATAGGGGAGGGCATATGCTATGGTGAATGCTGTGAATTGTGTAAGACTGATGATTCACAGACCTGTACCCCTGAAGCAAATAATACATTATAAGTTCACGAAAAAGAAAGAATTTCTGTGTCTCATAATCACATTTTCCTTCCAGATTCAAAATAAACAGGATAAGAAGCCTGGAACACCTCTTCCACCTACAGCCACCTTTCCAAGTAGTCCCCGGCCTCTCTCCCCTGTTCCTCATGTGAATAATGTTGTGAATGCACCATTGTCTGTAAACATTCCACAGTTCTACTTTCCTGAAGGACTCCCTGATGCCGGCAGTAACCATGAACAGACTCTCAGCAAAATTGAAACTGCTTTCATGGATATTGAAGATCAGAAAGCAGACATCTATGAAATGGGGAAAATTGCAAAGGTAATATAACTACTAAATGATATATTATCTCTCTTTCTATAACAATCCTAATCTCTCTCTCTCTCTTCACTGCCTCTTTGCTCTCTGTTTTTAAGGATGGCTGGGGTTTTTTCCCTTGTTGAAAAAATTTATTTGATCCTGATACATAATCTGTGGTCCCATTTCATGGAACTTACAAGTTTGAATAAAACCTTAGTGTTCTTCCTATCTATCCTCCCATTTAATATAGGAATTTCATCCATGGCATCATCAGCACATAAATTCATTCTCTGCTTGAGTGCTTTCAGTGACAGGAAGCTCACTATCTTGCCAAACAACCTGTTCCATTATTAAATAGCCTCACTTGTTAGAAGAATTTCCCTTGTATTGAGTGTGAATATCTTTTTCTGTTGTCACCCATTGATCATAACTCATCCCTGAAGCCAGACAATGAACCATTGCGTCTGCCCAACACTAATTCTACTCAGAAATAACTGGATTTGCTGCTAGGAATCAAGTCTTTAATACTTTCCATTATACTCAACTGCTTCTGATTTAAGATCTTAGCCTTTAATGCCAGGACTACTGAACATCTTCAGTAACTGGATGCTACATCTCCAGTCTCCTCAGTTAATATTGAGCATGAGCATCAGATTATATTTGATCATGCCATTCCCCAGCTCAGCAGTATTCCTCAGCTTACCATCTATAGCAGCATTTTCCTTTGTTTTATTTGGATTTTATTTTTATCATGCATATAAAGAGTCAGATCATATCTCAGGGTTTAGCAGAGGTTCAGGCTGTGCTTCAAGAGGCAGAGGGGTTTAGTAGACTGAGGGTTGCATGTGGGCAAGTAGGAGAACAAGTGGAAGTTCCTGAGACCCGGTGTGCACTTCACAGTTCCCCTGCTTTCAGGAATAATATATTTTTTTAAGATTTTATTTATCTGTGAGAGAAAGAGAGCACAAGTGGAGGAGGCAGTAGGTAGAGCAGGCAGAGGGAGAAGCAGGCTCCCCGCTCAGCAGGGAATCCGACGTGGGGCTTGATCCCAGGACCATGGGATCATGACCTGAGCCGAAGGTAGTTGCTTAACTCACTGAGCCACCTAGCCATCTCTCAGGAGTAAGATTTTTTTTTCTAAGATTTTACTTATTTATTTGACAAAGAGAAACACAGCTAGAGAAGGAACACAAGCAGGGGGAGTGAGAGAGGGAGAAGCAGGCTTCCTGCTCAGCAGGAAGTCCAATGCGGGGCTTGATCCCAGGACTCTGGGATCATGACCTGAACCAAAGGCAGATGCTTAATGACTGAGCCACCCAAGCGCCCCAGGAATAAGGTTTTAAAGTTTGGACACTACTGATCTTAAGGCAAAACCCAAACTATTCCCTGCCTAAGCCTGTCCAATTTGCCCCCACCCCATAGAATTCCCTCCGCATTTGGGCTCTCACGGTTCTCACCTCCAAAATGGGTTTCCACTCTTGCCAACCCCCACTTCACCCATCCTTTAAGACCTACCTACCATCATGTCTTTGGAGAAGTCCCTGAATCCCCACTCTCATCATGTTCTGCCCTCTTCTCTACCTACATTCAGAACATTTATTTCTTCTGGGGGGGTTTTGGGGTTTTTTTGGTTCTACATTCTTCTCTTTGATCAAATTATTGAGCACATTGTATAAAGCAAAATACCATGCATAGAAAAGGTAAAGTAGGGCGCCTGGGTGGCTCAGTCTGTTAGGTGTCTGCCATGATCCCAGGTCTTGGGATCAGCCCCTCATGGGGCTCCCTGTTCAGCAGAAAGTCTGCTTCCCCTCCTCCTCCTACTTATGTTTCATCTCTCACTGTCTCTGTGTCAAATAAATAAATAAAATCTTCAAAAAAGTAAAGCAGATCGATTCTTTTTGATGGCTGAGTAGTATTCCTCTCTCTCTGTGTGTGTGTGTGTGTGTGTGTGTGTGTGTGTGTGTACACGTACCACATCTTCTTTATCCATTCATCCATTGATGAACATCTGGGCTCTTTCCATAATTTGGATACTGTGGACATTGCTGCTATAAACATTGGGGTGCATGTGCCTCTTCGGATCACTACTTTTTGTATCTTTAGGGTAAATGCCCAGTAGTGCAATTGCTGGGTCGTAGGGTAGCTCTGTTTTCAATCTTTTGAGGAACCTCCATACTGTTTTCCAGAGTGACTGCATCAGCTTGCATTCCCACCAACAGTGTAAGAGGGTTCCCCTTTCTCCAGATCCTTGCCAGCATCTTACGTTTCCTGGCTTGCTAATTTTAGCCTGACTGGTGTGAGGTGATATCTCACTGTGGTTTTGATTTGTATTTCCATGATGCTGAGTGATATTGAACATTTTTTCATGTGTCTGTTGGCCATTTGGATGCCACCTTTGCAGAAATGTCTGTATATGCCTTCTGCCCATTTCTTGTTTGGACGATTTGTTCTTTGGGTGTAGAGTCTGGTAAGTTCTTTATAGATTTTGGATACTAGCCCTTTATCTGATATGTCATTTGTGGATATCTTCTCCCATTCATTCTGCCAGTTTCTTTTGGTTTTGGACTGTTTACTTTGCTATGCAAAAGGTTTTTATCTTGATGAAGTCCCAGCAGTTCATTTGTAAATTAGAATGATTTTAGGGGAAGCAAAAAGGAATTCTTTTTTTATTCCCACCTCCTTTACCCCTCCCCCATCTTAGAACTTGCTTATTGATCCCTTAGATATTTTTAGTGAAAAGTAAACTGTGATTGCAGAAATGAGAACTCACCTGTTTCCTGTCTATTTTAGATTTAAGGAAACTGAAGTTTTGTGAGTGCTTAACCTAGAGTCAGAGAATTAGCACATGTCAGGAGGCTGGTCCTCTAAGTCCTGGCATTGTGCTGTTTCTACCATATGTTATCTCTCCCTGAACATATGCTAATATACCATTGGCTAACTTCCAATTAATATCCACCCAAATAAATTACAGGTTCTTTCAGGACATTGGTATTTTCTTACCCAAAACTTTGAGAGATGGCAACTGTATGAGCCACGATGGTAAATTATCTGAATGAGGTAGAACTACGAATCTACATCCAAGAGACAGAATTTAGTAAGGCTGAAGGAAATCTGCATTTAGGGATAATATGTTAATTGCATAAATGCCAAACAGGGTTATTTCTAACATGCTAACAGTGTGGGCGAGAGAAACAAGCAGTTTCATGGATTGCTTCAGGCAGGCAGACAAGGAAAAACTGTCCAGATTAAGGAATGTAATAGTTCCTGGTGCTGTGCTGGGCACAGCACAAATGTAGAGCCAATCCGAGCAATTTGCGCCTCACTGTCAGAGACCTACAGCTTGTTCTGTCTGGAATACAAGTCCTGTAGGTCAGCTTTCCTCCTCTGAATATTCCTTGCTTGGCTGAAGATCCTTTTCTCTGGCCTTGTCTCCACCCTCCTGCTGTGGCCCTTCAACGCCTGTCTCATGGTAGCTTTGCCCTACTTCATGGTTCGGTGGTCCTCTAGCATTCCACAGATTTATGTCATCATCTCTTGCATTTAGCTAATCCCCATTTAACCCAGCTCTACTTGGCTATGGTGTCTCTTAACACTCACTAAGCAATCCTGCTTTCAGTTCTCTTTTACTGTGCACATCAATCTTCCCTGCCACAAGGTTTGCGTTGCATATGGTTGTATTCCCATGACAAGTTGGGTGTAGGTAAAGGAGAAGAAAGACAGCCTTTAAGGGACACTGAAGGGAGAGGTACTTAGAACAATAACTGAACACATCTCTGAATTCTTGTAGTCTATAAAGCTGTTGGGAAGGCCAGCTTGAGTTTCCAGTCTTAGTGACACTTGAGTATAGCTGTAGAGACTGGGGTCTGTTTTTTGAAGTGAAAAGCTGTGTTTATGCAATCTGCATCTGTTGCTGAAGTTTAGCTTATTCATTTTGACCTCAAACAGCCCTGGAGTGATTAATACGCATTTATGATTAAATTCTCAGTGTGTAGCATGTACTTTTTACGGCAGCTTTAAGTGATGAGGGAGAAGAAAATAATAATAGAGAATGAATCTAAGAGAGAAAAAAGCAGTGTAGGAACATACACTGAGGAACAGTAAGAAAAGCATTTGTCTTCGGGGCCAAAAGACTCACCATGGAGTTTTAGCCTCTAGCAGAAAGTTGAGGAAGAAGAGTGAAAAGTGTCTTCTGAACTGTACAGAGACCATCAACTTCTCTTTTCTGCTGAGGTAGTACTGCCTTGACTTATCATGCCTGTGTCCTGTAAGGCAGCTTCTTTGTACCTTTATTTCTTCATCTGTAGAATGGGCTGAAAATACCTGCCCTCTTCTGCATGGGGAGCGTGTGATAATCAAATAAAATAACAGGCAGGCATGACTTTTTAAAATGTTAAAGAACATTGCAGATATTGGGTAATCATCTCCTCCTCCTATGTGATTCATTAGATAACCTTGCTTTCAATTCTTAAAGTTGTTGGGCCATCCTTAGGTCAAATTATAGTTAGATTTTCCTTGCTCCAGCGACTTTGATTGCCATAGACTGACTTTTGCCTCCTCCTCGGAGTTTCCAAAACCATGTTCTGTATCTCCCTCCATATTCCCACTTATCTTGTAAAAAGTCTGAGAGATACTGGCTTGTTCTCTCCTCTGTTATTTAAGTCTCTTTTGCCCTCAGGTTAATATCATTTACTTTTCTAGGTTCCTGTTGATCTTCTGACACCCCTTTTTCTTAATTCTTTGGTTTTAAACAGATACAGCCAGTCATACATTTTTTTTTAAATAGCCAAAGTGTAATGTCTGCATTGCATTTTTTTCCTTTGGCATTTTCTCCAAGGGCTAATACCCTCATACTGCCTAACATATGGCTATTTAGGGTACCCCACTATGAGAAAAATAGGCCAGCCCTTTCCAATCTTTTTTTTTTAAAGACTTATTTTTTGAGAGAGAAAGAGAGTGGAGGGAGGGGCAGAGGGAGAGAGAGAGAGAAAGTCTTAAGCAGACTCAATGCTGAGCTCAGAGGCTGATGTGGGGCTCCATCTCACTACCCTGAGATCATGACCTGAGCCAAAAGCAGGAGTTGGATGTTAATTGACTGCGCATGGAGGCGGCCCCCCCAATCAATTTTTTTTAACTTTTTAAATTTTTTCAGTGTTCCAAGATTTATTTTTTATGCCTTACACCCATTGCTCCATGCAATACGTGCCCTCAGTACCCACCACCAGGCTCTCCCATCCCCCCACCCCTCCCTTTCCAAGACCCTCAGTTTGTTTCTCAGTCCAAAGTCTCTCATGTTTCGTCTCCCTCCTCAATTTATCCCACTTCCCATTTCCTTTCCTTCCCCTGCTGTCCTCCATATTACTTCTTATGCCCCACAAGTAATGAAACTATATAATACTTGACTTTCTCTGCTTGGCTCATTTCACTCAGCATAATCTCCTCCAATCCAGTTCAAGTTGGGTAGTCATCCTTTTTGATGGAGGTGTAATATTCCATTGTATATATGGACCATATCGTCTTTATCCATTCATCTGTTGAAAGGCGCCTTGGCTTTTTCCACAGTTTGGTGATGTGGCCATTGCTGCAATGAACATTATCCCCCCAATCTATTTTAAAACCTATCCCTTCTATACCTTATCTCTTAGGATTTTGCCTTTGAGTCATAATAAATGTATGTGTTAGTCTCTCACCAACTTACTATTTTTTAGGAGCTCATATGTATTCATTTGAACAGGAGTCTTCTCGAGAAAAGACTATAATCCAAGAGAATGAAAGTTGTTTAAGCATGCAGTCGCTGGTAGTGTTTCAGCTAAGGCTGGTGATGGCTTCCCAAGGTTGAGCTAGAAGATTCCTGAGTCCTTCCAAATCTGAAAAACCCATGAGTGACTATGATGATGGGAGTTTCAAGCACTTTGGCAAACTAGTTCCAATCTCTCCCTGTACTTAGACTTTTTCTTTTGGGGGCTCTGTACTCCCACCTCTACAATACAGACTATTGTTTCAAGCTTTCTTAGCAGTTGCCAGTTGCCTGTCAAATCTAAGAGCATTTTCTTGGCAGACTACCATTCGGCATGAAAGGGAGGATTGGGATTGGAAAGTGGATTTGACAGTTTACCACCCAAGGTATAATAATTGTGAGCTTTGTACTCTGGCAGTCATAATTTACACAATAAACAAAATCCATTTGGTTGCTAAGCAACACCTTTCCATCATTCTTGACCTCAGGGAAGGTATTTGACCTCTGGACTTAAGAAATCTTAAGTTCCATCCTGTTTGCCTAACATGCTTTAGTGGCCCCAGCAGGAACAGCTATTATTTCTGGCCTGTACTTAACCTCCCTCTGCTCAAATCTCACCTTCCATATCCTCATCTCCAACATGAATCCAGCAGCCTTTGGGTGTTCTGTCAGCATTACTCAGACTCATAACCTCAGACCAGGTACCCACAGGCTTCTGTGGGGATTCCCCAGGCTCTGAGGCCTCACACCAGGAGCAGTGTCACCAGAACCTAGTATGGATTCACATCTAGTCAGCCTCCAAAGAAAAGCTTCCCTTTGTAGTATGACGAACCAATCCTGTTCCTATACCTACTTTATAACAAGATACAAGTCGTTCACGGGTTCCAAATTTGGGAATATGTTTTACATGCATGTACAAAATTGGGAACATTTGGAAACTATTTTTCTGCTATTATTTAGATAATGTTATTACTCGAAAGAATTTTCTCTCTAGGGAGAAAGCAGGTAAATTTGCTAAGAACTCTTTCTTGTGAGAGTATAATCAATTGAAAGAAAGGGATTTTTATTGAAGGAAAAAAAAAAACGCCTTTTAGAGTATTGTAGTGTTATACATTGTAGTTCTATAATCATTCCCAGTTCCTCCTAAGGCTTTTATAATATGTAGCCATTTTTGATAGTTTCTAATGTATAAGTAAATGATAGCATTTTGATTTTTATCTTTAACCTTATACCTGCATTGTAACCATTTAAGTGGATAGCTATTTTCTTGAACAATGTAGGCTTTTCTGGTTCTTCCTGACCCTGGGGCTTAATAACATAATAAGTAAAGAAGCAAGAGGGAAATGGGAGGGAGAGTGTATTAACACCAAGTGACCAAGTAATAAATGTGGCTGTATTTTTATGAAGTAGGAAGAAAGAGCATATATGACCATGACATTCAGTCATCCTTCTTTTTAGAAAGTAGAAAATATATGATGTGAGAGTGGTAGGAAGGGAGACTGGTTGCTTTAACTATAAGGAAAAGGAAAGACACATCACTGTAAATGAACTTGGAGAAAAGGTAAATGGATTTCCCTTTCCTTCGTTGTTTCTCTTCTTTCTCTCTGAATCTACCATAGCTTATATATTTGCCTCTGCCCCAGTTTTGCTCCTTCAAGGACCCTCTGTCCACTGTGGCACAAAGGGTAAAAGCTACAAAGGCCCATTGTTTGGCTCTGTCACCTTTTCACCGCGCCTTGGCTTATACTGTATTTGTGTTTTATTTGCAGATCTGTGGCTGTCCTCTGTATTGGAAAGCCCCCATGTTCAGGGCTGCCGGGGGAGAAAGGACAGGATTTGTATCAGCACAGTCATTCATTGCCATGTGGAGAAAGTAAGTATATAAGCAGTCACTCGGCTGTAGGCAGGAATTGTCAAGTTCTCACAACATGCCTTATTAAGGTCACTTATTTTACTCATTTATTAATTTTCCTTTATCCTTTATTTCAAGAAGTGAAATTCAGTGATTCACAATTATTTATAACCACACAGAAATTTTTTCCATTGTCTTTATCTTACAAGTCTCTAATCAGTAAACGAGATCTTCTAAGATACCTTTTTAGTAACTCTTTGAAAGTTTCTTAGTTTTGCTTGATAAATTTGGGTCTTAGGATTTGACTTGGTAACAGTGACATAAAAGTGAAGATTCTCCTATAAGGGGAGCAGACACATGTGTCATGTGAGAAATACAGCTTCCATCCTCCTGATCCACATTAAAGTATATCTAGTTGATTTATTAAAAATAACTGAATATAAAAAATAACTGAATACATTTTAAAATCATCACTCTTTGAAAGGTCCAGTTAAGGAACAAAAAAAATGTACACCCTAACAAGATTTTCCTCCTACCCCCCACTTTTTTTAAAATTCCAGTATAATTAACCTATGATATTACATTAGTTTCATGTGCACAATATAGTGATTCAACAATTCTATACATTATTCAGTACTTATCATAGTGTACTCTTTTTTTAAGATTTTTATTTATTTGAGAGAGTGAGAGAGAGCATGAGTGGAGGTTGAGGGGGGCAAGAGGCAGAGAGAAAGGGAAAAACAGACTTTGAGCTGAGCAAGGCACTGACTCAGGGCACCATCCTAGGACCGTGGAATCATGACTTGAGCCGAAGGCAGCCACTTAACCACTTAAAGACTGAGCCACCCAGGCACCCCTTAAGTGTACTCTTAATTCCCTTTACCTATTTTACCTCTGATGACTTTTTTTGAATTTCTTTTTTCTTTTCTTTTTTCTTTGTTTCTTCTTTATAAGTTATTTCTTTTTTTAAAATAATTTATTTTATTTTATTTTTTCAGTGTTCCAAGATTCATTGTTTATGCTCCATACCCAGTGCTCCATGCAATATTTGCCCTCCTTAATACCCACCACCAGGCTCGCCCATTCTCCCCACCCTCTTCCCTTCCAGAACCCTCAGTTTGTTTCTCAGAGTCCACAGTCTCTCGTGCTTTGTTTATTTCTTGATATATTTGTACATTTTAAGAGAATATCACAGCTTGCCTTCCTCCTCTTTCAACTGACCAGCCTTTTTTACGTATGTTCTCCTCACCGTTTGGGGGCTAACTACCCTTCCTGGTAACTGTTAGGAAATGCTGTTCACCTGTTATCATCATTGTCATCATCAGTATTATTATTTAAAATCAACATATAATAGCAGAATTCAGCATACAGATTCCTTCTAATCCATTCATGCTATCTAAAAGCCCTTAGTAGTATAATGCTTGAGAACATAGTTGGTGATTAATAAATTTATTCTTATTTTTAAAAATCTAGCAGCAAGTTGAGTTCACCAAATTCTTCCTGCATTATATTAGAACTACAGTGATCAGAGTATATAGAGCTTTTACCAGTTAATGAACTTATTTCAAAGAAACACACCAAAGCTAAAAGTTAAAATGCTTCACGTTTTCCAGGTAAATTTTAGTGATTTTGTTAAAAGGAATAGTTCTAAGTTGTCTGAATACCAAGAACCAAAAGGACCCTAGGAGAATCATTCCTCTTACACCATCTAGATGACACTTCAAAGTCAGTGCTGTGATCAACATTCCACCTCTCCTATAGCACGTAGAAAACTGCTGGTTAAAAATCTAAGAAATGCCTTTTTAAAAAAATGTGTGTGAATAAGCAGTCATAAAAGTAAAGGAATTCTTTAGAGTCTAGAAATAGTAAAAACACTAATTAACAAGGATGAACCAGCAAAAGAATTGGCATTTGCCCCTAGGGTACTTATCACTGGTATTTCTGGCAGCCTAGAACCTACAAGAAGACAGTAGAGGCCAGGGCCTCAAAGGTAAAGAAGTCAGCTTAGATTCCCTCTCCTTTTCCCACCTGTAAAGTCAAGACTTCAGCTGGGTGGTCCAATTATCTATTATTAATTATTATTGTTATTTTAAATCAGCATGTAACGGTAGCAGAATTCAAGAACTTGAAATGTGTACATGTTCTAACTTTGATTCGGCTAGCTTCTGTCACGCCGGTGTCAGGCGGTGAAAAGACCTTGGGTAGAGTGTGAACCCAGAGGAAGAAATAGAGATAATGCACAGCTCTTGTCAGAGGTGTCTTTAGCCATTGAGATCAGCATGGTTTGTCATCTATAACAGTCTGTGAAAGCAGCAAGAAGTGAGTTAAAATTCTCAACAGTTGTTTAAGAAAAAACTTTGAACAAGCTAGGAGATTGAAAAAGAGAAAGTAGTCTATTCTATAAGAGATTAGACCCAGAAAGAAGACTGTAACTACTTATATTTTAAGTTATTTTGAATGTACTAGGGCCCTTCATTTGTGAGCCTGAGGCTGACTATACCAAAGGAAAACTGTTAACCAGCTTGATTTACCTGCAGTTAAATGCATAATATTAGAGTAACAGCCCAGTTTTGTTTTTTTTTTTTTAATCTTCAGGCTTTAAGTCACTGACATAGGTTGGACATTTACACGGTGGGCAGAGCAACAGCAGCTGCCACTACTTCTGTGTTCTTTTATTGAGATAGATCATCTTAATTTTAACTCTTGGGAACTGTTTCTACAAAAGGCAAAAGGGGAAAAAAGACATGAAGCACAAGTCTTCATTTTAGGTAAATATAGGAAACTGCTTATGAAGTCATACAGCATAGGCAACTGTCCTTATCTTTTCTCATTTGAAAAAAAAAATCTGAATAGTTAAGTGTTTGTTTATATTAAGCTTTAGCTTATGGCCCCGTACTAAAATGGTTGGAGCGCCCTCTAGTGGGAGCCCCTTTCTGTACACTTAAAATGCCTTTTTAGTTTTGTTTTTATTTAAATTCCAGTTAGTTAACATACACTGTAATATTAGTTTCAGGTGTACAATATAGTGATTCAACACTTCCATATGCCGCCCTGTGCTCATCATGACAAATACACTCTTAATCCCCATCACCTATTTCACCCATCCTACACCCGCCTCCCCACTGGTAACCATCAGTTTGTTCTCTATATTAAGAGTCTGTTTCTTGGTTTTTAAAGTCTGCCTTCCACTCAGGTCATGATCTTAGGGTCCTGGGAACGAGTCCCCTGTTGGGCTTCCTGTTCAGTGGGGAGCCTGCTTTTCCCACTCCCTCTGTCTGCTGCTCCCACTGCTTGTTCTCTCTCTCTCTCTCTCTCTCTCTCTCTCTCTCTCAAATAAATAAAATCTTCAAAATATAATAAATTTAAAAATAAAAGTAAGATGCTTTAAAAGAGACCCTAGAATGGCTATTTAGGAAGACTAGGCAGCTAATAGGCATGATGGTTTGAGTTATCATATTGACCTTGAAGAAGAAGATATATGTTTATTTTGCATTTTTTTAACAAATTTTACCCTTTGCATAAAATGACTTGGGTGCTAGTACCTTAAATTTTCAAATACAAAAAGTAACTGGCAGGAAAAACACAGAATTTTTTTTTTTTTTTTTTTTTTTAAAGATTTTTTTTATTTATTTCACAGAGAGAAACACAGCCAGAGAGGGAACATAAGCAGAGGGACCGAGAGAGGGAGAAGCAGGCTTCCCGCCTAGCTGGGAGCCCGATGTGGGACTCGATCCTGGGTCTCCAGGATCATGACCTGAGCCGAAGGCACTTGCTTAACCAATTGAGCCACCCAGGTGCCCCAAAAAACACAGAATTAAATATATTGGTATATACATACACAAGCTGACTTTCTCCAATAATAGGCTCTATATAATCTTGAAAAGTAAAGTCAAATGTAAAAGTCACCAGATAACAGGAAATAATTTCCCTGCTATAGAGCTCATGGGGTGGAGGCTCTCTAGCCCTTCCCCTAGTGGTTTGAGGATGAACATCTTAATACACTCTTATTGCCCCGCCTCCTTCCCCTGCCCCATTGCCTGTTCCTATCTGTACTCTGGTATCTATTTTCTTGCAGTCTGGACATTTTTTTAGGAGAAAGACGTTGATCCACATCTTTTTTGCATTCGTAGACTCCCAGCTTTGTGGCAGTACTCTTCTCAAGCAGTAATACTTTCCAGCTTCTTTATGCTTTATTTTCTCTTACATTTTAATATTAGCATTTCATTTGTCTATTAACAAAACAATATTTTGTTTTAAGAGCTCTGGAAGATAACAGTTTAGAATAGCTATGTTTACCTTTTTCAGCTTTCACAACTTTTATTTATCTCCTTTTCTCTTCCATGTAGAGTTCCCCAGACACTGTCATTGGCTGAAAAATCATAATTTACCTTTTCTTTCTTTCTCATGCTTCTGATAGGAAAGAGCTATTCTTGATTTGTCTTTTTCTTCTCAGAGTATCATCTGTGCCATCCTTTCTTTATAAAAGTGCTCCTTTCCAAAGATCTCACCACTATTTATTTCTGATCATCCCAATCATTTTCTAGCACTTAATACATACTAATCTTTTTGTGAAATGTATATGTATTTAATTCTAGGATCCTTGAATATGCTAAAGAATGATAAAGAGAATTAATACACAAACTATACTGTAGCTTTAATAATCACAAATGAAGTCAGTTTAAGTATATATCTGTTAAATCACAAACATTTTTTCAGAGTCTTCTGTGTGAAAGTCACTGTGCTGGGTGCTAAGGAAGAAAAGACCTATTTATAACTGTGTCTGCCCTTTAGGTGCCAGAAAAATAAAAGAAAACTAACAGTACAGTGGTATATATAATACACATAAATTAAACTTACAAAGATCAGTAAAGAATTTAGTTCTGAGAGAAGGCTTTTTGAAGCAGGTGGGCTTATTAGCTGGACCTTAAAGAACAGCCAGCATTCAGATAGGAAAGTTGGGAAGGGTGGTATTCTAGGAGAGCAGAATCGCATGAGAAATGGCAGAGAGGCAAGAATGTACATGACATACTTAGAGAAGAGTGGATCAGGCCAGATGCCTGAAGTGGAAGTTTCCTTTAGAAAAATATTAAGATAGGTAGGTAGGTAGGCTCCCACCTAATTACAGAGGGCCTCAACTTAGGCATTTAGACTTACTCATATAAGTGGTAGAGAGCTACTGAACATTTTTTAAAAGGGGAATTATATAATCAAAGGATGTTTCATAATGAATTGTCTGTGTTTTACAGTTGGATGAACACTGAACTCTGTTTTGACCCTTTTCCCTTCTGTCAGTGTCAGCATGAAGTAGTAAGATCCCAGACTTGAAGGTACACTAGAAGTAGAAAAGAGCGAATGGTTCAATAAAACATTTTGAGGAAATATTCCTAAGGACTCCTGTATTCCAATCTTGCATTCCAAGCATTTAGAGATCCAAACTAGAAACCTAGGAATCATCATGGACTTTTCCCTTCCTTTCACTCCTCCATACCCATCAACTACTATGCCCTTTTTATTTCAACCAAATTTGCCCCTTTTTCTTCATCTCCCACTGTCACTACCTGTGCTCAGGTTGGTTGGATTTTTGCTTAATACTTCTGAAAAGCACATCTGATCTTGTCACCGTCCAAGTTAAAATTTTTCTGTGAAGTAGGCTAAAGTCCAGGCTCCCTGACCTAACATAAAAAGACCTCCAGGATCCAGTCCTACATGCTTACCTCCCCTTCTTTTACCACCCCCACATTTGTAAGTACCAAAATATTCCATGCACTCTCACACCAGGAATTTGTGCATGCAACCCTCTTGGCCCACAGCACCCTTCTTTCCTACTTCCCCTTTTTGGGCACCTCAGTGCCCTGCTTTGTCTTTCAGTGACACCCATGCTAATTATTTCTGTTGTGGCTGTCACACAGTAATATCACCTTATTGATGTAGCACTTTCACTAGACTATAAACTCCAAAGTATGTGGCAAACAATTAGCATTCAGTACATGATTAAAGAAGAAAATCAAGAAAATGTGGAGACTAATGGGATGTGGAGAAAATAAGGAAGAGAAATAGGTTTAAAATGACTCAAAATTTCAAGCCCAGATAACTCAGGATGGTACCACCTTTAACAAAAATTGATGACCATGAAAAGGACTGACTCTGAAAGGAATTCTAAATTTGGTTTTGATATTTTGACTTTGTTATCAGAGTATAGTTATTAAGTGGAAATGCTCATGAGGAATTCTTGGAGCTTAAAGACTTAAAAGGGAATTCATTTTTTTTTCAGCCTGGTCCTTCAAAATCTAATTTCAGAGGCCCCCTATCTGGTTAGCCCTGAGTAAGTCTGCCAGCCTGGGTAAACAGACATTTTTGTTTGTCTACTATGTGATACATAGTAGTCCAGCTGATGGACTCTCTCCTGGCTAGCTAGTGAGTGGCTGTGGGGTTCTGAGTCTGGATGTCCTATGCTAAAACCAAATGGGTGTTCTCCCTCAAGTGTATCTTTACCTGTATTAATTCAGATGACTCTGTGGTATCAGCCCCAGGAACATTTTACAAGAATAATAAGCCATTTTGTTGCTAAGCTTTTATGGAGGTGTCCCTTTGACAAAATCAAGAGCATGGAAAAATTCCCTTTTTAAAAAATATTGAAAATAGAGAACTTGATTCTGGATCTAAACAGCCTTTGGTTCAGGCTGAAATTACCAATTGTTGATATTGTAGACGTCATACACAGTAGCCATCTTCCTAAGCAGTTGTCTCTTTTATAGGTTGCTGAATGACCATCATGATGATGCCTCCAAGTTTATCTGTCTTCTAGCAAAACCCAGCTGCAACTCTCTAGAACAGGAGGATTTTATCCCATTACTTCAGGTAATTTTCATTTCCTTCTAAAAATGGGTTTTATTTTTAGAGTTTCAGAGGTTTTTAAAATTTTTTCCACTCTAAGATACTTCAATCAAGATACACAAATTTAGGGTCAGATTTCTAGAGGAGTGGTTTTCAAGCTTGTTTTAAGAACAAAATCATTTTATTAAATTAAAACATAGAATCCATAGTTTAAAACAGATAAAAACAGGGCTAGTGGGTGCCTGGGTGGCTCAGTTGGTTAATCCACTGCCTTCAGCTCAGGTCATGATCCTGGAGTCCCGGGATCGAGTCCCGCATCGAGTCCCGCATCGGGCTCCCAGCTCTGCGGGGAGTCTGCTTCTCCCTCTGACCTTCTCCCCTCTCGTGTTCTCTTCTCACTCTCTCTCCCAAATAAATAAATAAATAAATCTTTTTAAAAAACAAAAACAAAACAAAAACAAAAACAAAAAAAAAACAGGGCTAGTCCCACTGAGGCAGAACTGGGGGGCCGCTCAGCCCCTTGCCCAACCAACACAAACACCTGAAGCACCTTCTGAAACCAGATGTTTGGTCCACTTGGCCCAGATGACCTATCTCCAACAGAAAGCACCCACTTGAGGAGTATTTATATCTAGGCCTTCCAGTAGGAATCAGTTACATGCCAATATTGGATCTGTTTTTACTATAGCATTCCATGCCTATTACTTGTTAATATTCTTAACTTCATGTCAAAATATTTGGCTTTCCTAAGCAGATCACAAATTCCTTGAAGCTAAGGTTTACCTTTCATGTCTTTTGAATGCTCATCATTGTTTTAGTTGTTCTAGTAAATCTTTGTTGACTTGTTAGTGAGGATACCTAAAGAGAAACAGAAAAATACATTGACATAGTTTTTTGTTTTAGTTGTTTTCAGGGCTACCATCACTTTTTTTTGGGGGGGGTGGAGTAATTTTCTTGTTGAAATATAATGTATACACACAAAAAACCTCAAATCATGTGTGTACCCACCAGTCTGAATTTTTACAATGTGAGCACATCTGTGTAACTAGAACCCAAATGAAGAAACAAACCTCACCAGTACTACTAAAGCTCTTCATGCTCCCTCCCAGTCACTGCCACTATTCTATATCTAATACAGTATGACAGATTTTTAATTATAGTAACAAGTTTCCATGTTTGGTTATGATTAATTTTATGTTCATAGTCTTTGAGCTTGTCTTAATTTGCATGATAGCCCTGATTACCTTTAAACTCATGTGCTACATGTTATTGTTCCCCTTTAAAAAGTACTCATGAGAATGAGGACTCTTAGTAGTTTTTTACATTTAATTAGGATCATTATACATAATAATATCCTACATTACATATTCCTACTTATGTTTTTTTAAATCACAAATATTCAGTATTTGAACTGTATTGCTAAAACATTAGATTTTTGTTGTTGTAAGCTGTGTGATTTTATTATTTCCTTTTTTTTCTATTTTAATTCCTTTATAGTTAACATGCAGTGCTATATTAGTTTCAGGTGTACAGTATAGTGATTCAGCAATTGTATATACTCAGTGCTCATCACAATAAGTGTAGACTTAAGTCTCTTTATTTGTTTCACCCATTCCCCACCTACCTCCCCTCTGGCAACCACCAGTTTATTCTCTGTGGTTGTCTCTTTTATTTGCCTCTTTCTTTGTTCATTTGTTTTGTTTCTTAAATTCCACATATGAGGGACACCTGAGTGGCACAGTTAGTTAAGTGTCCAACTCTTAGTTTCAGCTTGGGTCTGATCTTGGGTTGTGAGTTCAAGCCCTGATCTGGGCTCCACATTCAACGCAGAGTCTGTTTGGGAATCTCCCTCTCCCTCTGCATCCCCCACCCCATGGTCTAGTACACACATGTGCACTCTCTCTCTCTCTAAAAATAAATAATTTTTTTAAAAAGTATGCATGAGTGAAATCATATGGTATTTGTCTTTCTGTGACTGACTTATTTCACTTAGCAATATACCCCCTAGGTCCATCTATGTAGTTCCAAATGACAATATTTCATTCTTTTTACAGCTGGGTAATATTCCATTGTTTATGTGTACCATCTCTTCTTTATCCATTCATCTGATGGACACTGGGCCTGCTTCCATAAGTTGACTATTGTAAATAATGCTCATATATCTTTTTGAATTAGTGTTTTTGTTTTCTTTGGGTAAATACCCAGTAGTGGAATTACTGGATCATATGGTAGTTCTGTTTTTAACTTTTTAAGGAACCTTCATATTGTTTTCCACAGTGGCTGCACTAGTTTGCATTCCCACCAACAATACACGAAGGTTCCCTTTTCTCTACATCCCCACCAACACCTGTGATTGCGTATCTTTTTTTTATTTTGGCCATTCTGACAGGTGTGAGACCATATCTCATTTAGATTTTACTTTGTATTTCCCTGATGATTGATGACGTTGAGCATCTTTTCATTTGTCTGTTGGCCATCTGTATGTCTCTTTGGAGAAATGTCTGTTTGAAAACATTAGATTTTAATAGCAATTCTCTATCCACTCCTTACCTTTACCCCCTCAATCCATTCTGGCCCTGCTCTGACTCCCACAAACTGCAGCTTTTGGCTCCCATTCCCTGGCTAGCTTCTGGCTGGGTCTGGCCAGTGGATTGTACTGCCAGGAGTGGGCATTTCGTCACTAGTCCACTTCAGCACAGCAACTATGTCTGTATACTACAGCTTCTGCTGGATGGCTGCTTCTCCATAGTTTGAGTGCCTACCTCACTCCTATAATTCTATTCTTTTTGTCCCTCTGGCTCTAGAGATTATAAGGGTATCCTTCTGTTGCTTGTTCCTGGTGCCTCACCATTCCCTTGTGCTTTCCCTTCACCTACCCATGACTATATACGTAGTCCCTTCATGAAAGATTCATATGGGTAAATTCTTTTTCCTCTGTGGGCCCTATTCCTGACTAAGTTTTATTAGAGGCTTTAATAAAATTACTGACAGGAATATAAATTAAATCCATATCAAAAGAATTACAAACAATAACAAAACTATAATTATGAGTTAGTAGACATGTATACTTCCTTTATATAGGAGAAATTTTATTTTTCTTTAACAAGTGAATTTGTGGAGTCTTCAAGTACAAGTTGACAGACTGAATGGATACATTCTCCCATTCTGTACCAAACTCTTCTAAAGTGAAAACACAGGAATTTAAAGGGAATAAACACATGAAAATAAATGAAATGGTAGAGAAGAGTGGAAAAAAAATAATGTGAAGTGATTTCTAATTTCTTAAAGATAGAAAGTAGAAGCAGGCTAAGGAAACCACAGCCCAGAATGAGGGGCTATGCATGGGCTACAGTAGAGAAATGAGCTACCCTTCTCTGTTCTCTTAGCAGGATCCCAGAGAAGCTGTAAAGTCAGGGTTGGCAGTTCTAATGGGAAGTATTAGAAATGAGGATTCTTTGAAGGTTGGTATATAGAACAGTGGAACAGTTGACTCCATACTTGGTTCCCCAAAGTAGAGTGCATCCTGGCATTTACTCACAAGTATAAACAAAGTAACAAACAATAAAGCATGCTAAGACAAATTCCAATAGAAAACATTCTAGGGCCGCCTGGGTGGCTCAGTTGGTTAAGCGACTGCTTTTGGCTTAAGTCTTGATCCCGGAATCCTGGGATCGAGCCCCACATCAGGCTCCCTGCTCGTTGGGAAGCCTGCTTCTCCATCTCTCACTCCCTCTGCTTGTATTCCCTCTCTAGCTGTGTTTCTCTCTGTCAAATAAATAAATAAAATCTTAAAAAAAAAAAAAAAGAAAGAAAAACATCCTGCATAGTACCTGGCCAGTATTCCTCAGAACTATGAAGGTCATCAGAAACAGGGAGAGTTTGCAAAATTATTACAGCCAAAAGGAACCTAAGGAGATGTGACAGCTAAATGGAATATGAGATCCTGGGTAGGATCCTGGAACAGAAAAAAGATATTAGGCAGAAACTAAGTAAATAAAGTATGGTCTCTCAAAATAGTAATAATAATGCATCAATACTGATTTATTAGCTGTAGCAGATACTGATGTAATGCAGGGTATATGGGAACTCTATACTATCTTGCCAGCTTTTCTTTAAAACTGTTCTAAAAAATTAAGTCTTTGTAAACAATAATTACTATATTCAGATAGATTATATAAAATAAGAATAGAATATTATAAAAACCAGAAAGAGTGGTGTTAGAATTTTAAAATGTGGGGCGCCTGGGTGGCTCAGTTGGTTAAGCAACTGCCTTCGGCTCAGGTCATGATCCCGGAGATCCGGGATCGAGTCCCACATCGGGCTCCCTGCTCGGCGGGAAGCCTGCTTCTCCCTCTCTCACTCCCCCTGCTCATAGGCTCACTCCCTCTCTGGCTGTGTTTCTCTCTGTCAAATAAATAAAATCTTTAAAAAAAAAAAAGAATTTTAAAATGTTTGAGAGTCCTGGGTGGCTTAGTCGATTAAGCATCCTATTCTTGATCTCAGAGTTGTTTAAGCCGCATACTGAGCTCCACACCCAGCATGGAACCTACTTAAAGAAAGTTTTTAAAATGTAAGTACCAGAATTTAAAATTTCATCATAAGGCCTAGAAACTAAACTTTAGGATATCTCACAGGAAAGGGGAGAAAGCCAGAAAGAGGGAGAAAGAGGGAAGGAGGAGACATAGAGAACTAATTCAAGAATTTCAATAACTAACTGGAGTCTGGAGAAGAAAGAAGAGAGAGAAGGAAACCATCACAAAAATAATACAGAATGGAGAGAATTCAAGGAACTGGTATGATAAGATGGGTACAAAGAACTAGAACCTGGTAGGATTCCTTGGATCCCTGATTCCCTCCTTGGGAGCATGCCCGTGTAACCAGCATATAATCAGAAGTATAATTTGAGGGGTACCTGGGTAGTTCAGTCAGTTAAGCATCTACTTTCAGCTCAGGTCATGATCTTGGGGTCCTGGATCAAGCCCTGCATTGGGTTCCCTGCTCTGCAGGCAGTCTACTTCTCCCTCTCCCTGGCCCTGCTCATAGGCGCTCGCTCTCTCTCTCTCTCTCTCTCTCTCTCTCTCTCCCTCTCTCTCTCTCTCTCTCCCCCTCTCTCTCTCAAATAAATGAATAAAATCTTAAAAAAAAATAGAATTTGACCCTCCCACACCAGCTTCTCATGCTCCCTCCAGTCCTGCCCACAGAATTAAAGAAATAATAAAGAATATAAGTCTTTTGATTGAAAAAAGCCAAGTACAATAAGTAAAAGAAAGAAACATAAATAAGCATGTCATCTCAAAATTTTAGAAAAATAAAAAAAATGCTGATAAAAACAAGGTACTAAAAGCTTTCAGAGAGAAAAACCAGGTCCCTTTAATAAGAACAAAAATTGGGGTGGTATAAGATTCTCATTAGTAACTCTAGGATTATGGATTTGAAATCAGATTTCTAATATCCTACCAAGCTATCAATCAGATAGGAGATTAGAATAAAAGACATTTAAAAACTCAGAAAGTTTATCTCCATATTTTCTGAAGAGTTAATTGAATAGATACTATATCAAATTAAGTACACCAAGGGGTACCTGGGTGGCACAGTAGGCTAAGTGCCTGACTCTTGGTTTAGGCTCAAGTCATGATCTCAGGGTTGTGGGATTGAGCCCCAAACCAGACTAGATGCTGAGCATTGAGTCTGCTTGGGAGTCTCTGTACTGTCGCCCTCTGTCCCTCCCCCACACATGCATGCACATGTAACTGCTCTTTCTCAATCTCTCCTCTCTCTCTACGATAAATCTTCACAAAAAAGTTAAGTAAGCCAAGAGAGTGGAATACATGAAATCCATGGAACAGTGGATTCAGTCCAGAGAATCAGTGAAGGGAAGACCTTAGATAGCAAAAGAGGAACAGCCAGTCTGGCATGGAAAAGTTAATGGGATTTCTCTGAGAAGAAGTTCTCCATAAAGGGAGATAAGGAGGGGTGGAACTATTCTATGCAGTACTATCATATTTGAGAGCAAGGAAACTGGAAGGTATGCTTGTAGCACAACATTCTATATATGAACAAGTTTTAAAAAAGCAATTCAAAACTCCAAGAAAATTGAAAAAAAAAAAAAAAACGTGTATAAGACAGTCATGAATCTAAGCTTGGAGCAAACTGAAATATGGCATGATTACAAAGTGATGGAGAGTAAGAAAAGAAAGTCCAGTTAACTTCAGTTCTCCTTTGAATGCCTGAGGGACATGATGGTGGACCAATAAGAAAGTAAGAACTGGGGCGCCTGGGTGGCTCAGTTGGTTAAACGACTGCCTTCGGCTCAGGTCATGATCCCGGAGACCCGGGATCGAGTCCCACATCGGGCTCCCTGCTCGGCGGGAGGCCTGCTTCTCCCTCTCTCACTCCCCCTGCTTGTGTTCCCTCTCTGGCTGTGTTTCTCTCTGTCAAATAAATAAAATCTTTAAAAAAAAAAAAAAGAAAGTAAGAACTTTCTCCAGGAACGGAAGCATTGGCAGACTCCATTTTTCTTGTCCTCCTGCCTAACTGGCCAGTGTGGGTGGGTGCAAGTTCTGACACTCTCCATCTTCCTTGCTATCACCACTCACCCCATTCCAGCATTGCCTTGCAAACCTGCCCCAGAAGGCTCCCTCCAAAGTGGCTCCCACTGTGCCACACCCAGCAGGCACCCTAGGCTAGGACTGGTACTCACCTCCAAAGCAGTTTCTACTACACCACACCTAATGGGTAGCCTTAGCCTGGACCCGTACTTTCCAAAAACTACTCCTACCCAGAGGGTCAGGGACAGCCCTGCCCACAGCAGTAGTGGCCCAGCCACAAAAGGAGGGAACATGCAGTCTACAAACAGTCACCCCTGGAGAGCCTAGTTCTGGTGATTAGGGGAGATTTCACTTCTGGGCCCCATAGGATGCTTTCTACATAAGGCTACTCCTTCATAACCAGATGTGGCCGATTTACCTAAAACATAGAAGCAAATAGCATCAGACAAAATGAGATAGGAATGAAAGAACAAGACAGAAAACAACCTCAGAAAAAGAACCAAAACAATCTAACTAATATGGAGTTCAAAATAATGGTCATAAAAATAATTACTGAATATTAGGGAAGAATGAATGAATACAGTGAAAACTTCAACCAGAGATAAATGTTAAAAATAACCAATCGGCTGAAGAGCAGTAAGTAAAAAATACATGAGAGGGAATCAGCAGCAGTTAGAGGATGCAGAAAAACAGATCAAAGATCTGTAAAACAGGGTAGTGGAAATCATTCAAGCTGAACAGCAGAATGAAAAATTTTAAAATGAGGATAGCTTAAGAGACCTCTTAGATAACATCAGGCATACCAGCATTTGCATTTAGAGGGGTCCTAGAAGGAGAAGAAAGAGAAAGCAGAAAACATAGTTGAAGAAATAATAACTGAAAACTTCTTTAACATGGGGAAGAAAACAGACCACAGAGAGTCCTGATGAGGTCCACACAAGTCATGTAATAATTAAAATGTCAAAAATTAGAGATAATCTTTTTTTAAAAATATTTTATTTATTTGACAGAGAGAAACACAGCCAGAGGGGGAACACAAGCAGGGGGAGCAAGAGAGGGAGAAGCAGGCTTCCCACAGAGCAGGGAGCCCGATGTGGGACAAGATCCCAGGTTTCCGGGATCATGACCTGAGCCGAAGGCAGTCGCTTAACCAACTGAGCCACCCAGGCGCCCCCCAGAATTAGAGATAATCTTAAAACCCGCAAGGGATGGGGTGCCTGAGTGGCTCAGTTGGTTAAGCCACTGCCTTCAGCTCAGGTCATGATCCTGGAGTCCCGGGATCAATTCCCACATCGGGCTCCCAGCTCTGCAGGGAGTCTGCTTCTCCCTCTGACCTTCTCCCCTCTCATGCTCTCTCTCATTCACTGTCTCTCAAATAAATAAATAAAATCTTTAAAAAAAAAAAAAAAAGGCTGCAAGGGAAAAGCTACTAGTTACCTATAAGGGAACACCCACAAACAAGAGTATGAGCTAATTTTTCAGCAAAAATTTTGCAGGCCAGAAGGGAGTGGCATGATATATTTAAAGTGCTACAAGAAAAAACAAAAACGAAAACACAACCAAGAGTACTTTACCTAGCAAGAATATTTCAGAATTGAAGGAAAGATAAAGTTTCCCAGACAAGTAAAAGTTAAAGAAGTTTATCATTACTAAACCAGCCTTACATGAATTATTCAAAAGACCTCTTAGAGTTGGAGGTAGGGAATGCCATAACTAGAAGAAAATTATGAAAGAAAAAAAAATCTGACTGGTAAAAGCAAACATACAGTAAATGTAGTGGCTCAACCTCTTGTAAAGCTAGTATGAAAGTTAAAAGACAAGTAGTAAAATCAACTATATATATATAATAATTAGTTGAGGAATACACAAAATAAAAAGTTGTAAAATACAACATCAAATACATTTAAAACATGGGGGGTAGATTAAAAAGGTAGTGCTCCAAGATTCATTGGAACACTGAAAAAATAAAATAAATTTAAAGTTAAAAAAATAATAAAAATAAAAAGGCAGTGCTTTTAGAATGTGTTAAGACTTAAGATCATAAACTTGAAAGTCATCCACTCACAAGGGAAGATAGCAACACTGGAAAGAAACAGTCATAAAAACAAAACAAACAAAAAACAACCAGAAAACAATTAACAGACTGGCAGTAAGTAGGGGTGCCTGAGTGGGTCAGTTGGTTAAGCATCTGCTTTTAGCTCAGGTCATAATCCCAGAGTCCTAGGTTTGAGCCCTACATTAGGCTCCCTGCTCAGCGGAGAGGCTGCTTCTCCCTCTCCCTCAAGCTGCCATTCCCCCTCCTCCATGCACTGTCTCTTTCTCTCTGTCAAATAATAAATAAAATCTTTAAAAAAAAAAAAAAGAAGAATGGCAGAAGTCCATACCTGTCAATACTTAAATACTTACTTAAATGTAAATGGACTGAATGCTCCAATCAAAAGACATGGGGTAACTGAATGGATAAAAAAGCAAGACCGATTTATATGCTGTCTACAAGAGTGAAGGGATAGAAAAAGATATCTCAAGCAAATAGAAAGAAAAGTTTGGAGGAAAAAAAAAAAAGCTGGACTAGCCATACTTATCATCAGACAAAACAGACTTTATTTTTTTTTTTAAAGATTTTATTTATTTGACAGAGAGAAACACAGCCAGAGAGGGAACACAAGCAGCGGGAGTGAGAGAGGGAGAAACAGGCTTCCCGCCGAGCAGGGAGCCTGATGTGGGACTCGATCCCGGGTCTCCAGGATCATGACCTGAGCGGAAGGCAGTCACTTAACCAACTGAGCCACCCAGGCGCCCCAAAACAGACTTTAAAACAAAGACTATGGGGCACCTGGGTGACTCAGTCGGTTAAGGATCTACCTCCTGATTTTGACCCAGGTCATGATTTCGGGGTCATGAGGTTGAGCCACATGTCAGGCTCTGCATCGAGTATCAGATCTGCTTAAGATTCTCTCTCTCCCTTTGTCCCCTCTCTCCCACACATAGGCATGCTCTTTCTCCCTCTAAAAAAAAACAAAGAAGGGCATTACATCATGATAAAGGGATCAATCCAATAAGAGAATATAACAACTATAAATATCTCTGTACCTAACATAGGATAATATATAAATAGATGAAGCAAATATTAACAGACATAGAGGGAAGAATCAACAATAATATAAAAATAGTAGGGGGTTTTATTTTTTAAGCTTTCATTTAAATTATCATTATCATTCAGTATAATGATTTTCAGGTGTACAATATAGTGATTCAACACTTCCATATAACACCCTGTGCTCACCACAGCAAGTGCACTCCTTAATTCCCATCATCTATCTCACCCATCCCCTCACCCAACTCCCCTCTGGTAACCATCACTTTGTTCTCACAGTGTTCTCTCAGTCTGTTTCATGGGGACACCTGCGTGACTCAGTTGGTTAAGCATCCACCTTGGCTCAGGTCATGATTCTGGAGTCCCTGAATCGAGCTTCCTATGGGGCTCCCTGCTTATTGGGAAGTCCGCTTCTCTCCCTCTACTTCTCCCCCAGTTTGTGCTCTCTCTCTTCCAAATAAATAAATAAAATCTTTAAAAAAAAAAAAAAGAATCTGTTTCTTGGTTTGCTTCTGTCATTTTCCCCCTTTGCTCATTTGTTTTGTTTCTTAAATTCTGCATATGAGTAAAATCATATGGTACTTGTCTTTCTCTGACTCAGTTATTTCACTTAGCATAATACACTGTAGCTCCATCCATGTCGTTGTAAATGGAAAGATTTCATTCTTTCTATAGCTGAGTAATATTTTGTTGTATATTCATACCATATTTTCTATATACATTCATCAGTCAATAGACACTTGGCTATTTCCATAATTTAGCTTTCGTAGGTAATGCTCCTATAAACATTAGGGTGTATGTATCCCTTTGAATTACTATTTTTGTATTCTTTAGGTAAATACTTAGTAATACAATTGCTGTGTCATAGGGTAGCTCTTATCCTAACTTTTTGAGGAACCTCCATATTATTTTCTAGAATGCCTGCACCAGTTTGCATTCCCACCGACAGAGCAAGAGGATTCCCCTTTCTCCACATCTTCGCCAATACCTGTTGTTTCTTGTGTTGTTAATTTTATCCATTCTGACACGTATGAGGTGATATCTCCTTATAGATTGCGTTTGTATTTCCTTGATGATAAGTGATGTCAAGCATCTTTTCATATGTCTATTGGACATCTGTTTGGTATTCTTTGGAAAAACGTTATTCATGTCTCCTGCCCATTTTTTAATTGGGTTATTTGTTTTTTGGGTGTTGAGTTTTATAAGTACCTTATATATTTTGGATACTAACCCTTTAGTAGATATGTCATTTCAGATATCTTCTCCCATTCTGTAGGTTGCCTTTTAGTTTTGTTGATTGATTCCCCCACTGTACAGAAGCTTTTAATCTTAATGAAATCCCAATCGTTCATCTTTGCTTTTGTTTCTCTTGCCTCAGGAGATATATGTAGTAAGAAGTTGCTACAGCTGATGTCAGAGAAGTTATTGCCTATGTTCTTCTCTAGGATTTTGATGGTTTCCTATCTCACATTTAGGTCTTTCATCCATTTTGAATTTATGTATGTGTACGGTGTAAAAAAGTGGTCCAGTTTCATTCTTCTGCGTTTTGCTGTCCAATTTTCCCAACATTTGTTGAAGAGACTGTCTCTTTTCCATTGGATATGCTTTCCTGCTTTGTTGAAGATTGACCATATAGTTGTGGTTTATTTCTGGATTTTCTATTCTGTTCCAGTGATCTATGTGCTCGTTTTTGTGCCAGTACCATACTGAAGCTTTGTAATATGACTTGAAGTCTGAAATTGTGATGCCTCCAGCTTTGCTTTTCTTGTTAGATTGCTTTGGCTATTTGGGGTCTTTGATAGTTCCATACAAATTTTAGGATTGTTTGTTTTTAGCTCTGTGAAAACTGCTGGTGGTATTTTGATACAGACTGCATTAAATGTGTAAATTGCTTTGGGTAGTATAGACATTTTAACAATATTTATTCTTTAATCAAGCTTGTGAACCTAATGAAACACAATAAAAATTCGGGACACTGAAGCTCACTGAAGTACAATGATGTGCTCAGAGGGTGCCATGCTCTGAGAATAGAAGCTCTGTGTCTCAGAAACTTCCCAGACTTTTCCCTCTGCATCTCTTATTTGGCTGGTTCTGACTTATATCCTTTATAATAGACTAGTAATCATATTGTAGCACTTGCCTCATTTCTTTGGGTCACTCAGGCAAATTGTTAAACCAAAGGGAATAGTGGAAACCCCCAAATGTATAGTCAGTTGGTCAGAAATGTGGATGGTCTAGGAACTCCAGAGTTAATGACTGGTGTCTGGAGTAAGAGAAGTCTTGTGAAGGACTGTGCCCCTAACCTGTGAAATCAGTACCAGTTCTGGATAGTTAGTACTGGAATTGCATTTCAGGGGAACAGAAAAATTATTTGAAGAGATAATAGCCCCAGATTTTCTATATTTGATAAAAACTATAAGCTCAAATGTAAGATAATCAATAAGCCCAAAGCATAAGAAATGCAAATAAAACTGTACCAAGTTATATCACAAAAAGTGGTTTCAAAATTTGAATAGCAGAGAAAATAGTATAATACCTTTCATAAAATGGAACAAAGGTGAAGATAACAGTAGATTTCATGTTGGAAACAGTCCAAGTCAGAAACATTGGAGCAACATCTTTAAAGTACTCAAAGAAAATAGCTGTCAACTTAGAGCATCATACCCAG
The DNA here is from genome assembly GCA_004023965.1 of Spilogale gracilis. Taxonomy (NCBI): domain Eukaryota; kingdom Metazoa; phylum Chordata; class Mammalia; order Carnivora; family Mephitidae; genus Spilogale; species Spilogale gracilis. The sequence continues at coordinate 53,837 of PITA01007292.1, forward strand.
TGAAACTATCTTTCAAAAATGAAGATGAAGTAAAGACTTTTTTGGACATAGAAAAGCTGAAAGAATTATTTACCATCAGAAATGCAGTACAAGAAATGTATTTGGGTTGGGGGAAGTTATTCAGTCAAGGAAGAAAATAATGCCAGATGGAAATAAAATTTACATAAAGAAAATCTCCAGAAATGGTCACTAAATGGATAAATGTATATGATTTTTTATTATTCAGATCTCTTTAGAAGATAACTAAACAAAACTACCAATAATGTTTTGTGGTGATTTTAACATATGCCTAAGTACAATCTGACAACAATAGCATAAAGTCCAGGAGAAGAAAAATGGAAGTATACTATTGTATGGTCCACATAGCCTCCATGAAGTGTTGTAATACCACTTGAAAATAGATTGCAGTAAGTTAAAGATGTATGTTCTGCCCTCTGACACAACCACTGAAATAATAGTTAGACCTAAAAGGCAAAAAAAACAAAGTTTAAATAAAATGGAAGTTCTAAAGAATACTTAGTGAACTCAAAAGGAGGCAAGAAAGGAAGGAAAAAGGGGGAATAAAGAATGGATGGGGCAGGGATGCCTGGGTGGCTCAGTTGTGAAGTGTCTGCCTTTGGCTTAGGTGATGATTCCAGGGCCCTGGGATCAAGCCCTGCATTGGGTTCCCTACTCAGTGGGGAGTCTGCTTCTCCCTCTCCAACTCTCCTTTTGTTCCCTCTCTCGCTGTGTCTCTCTCTGTCAAATAAGTAAATAAAATCTTTTAAAAAAAATGAATGGATGGGACAAACAAGATGATAGGCCTAAACGTAACCATATCAATATCAATAATACATTAAATATAGGTGATGTGAATAATCTCAAAAGGCAAAGATTAGACAAAAAAGCAAGACCCAAATATATGTTGCCTGAAAGAAATGCACTTTAATTATAAAGACACAAATAGATTAAAAGTAAAAGAAGAAAAAAAGAGGTAGCATGCTAACAATAATCAAAATAAAGCTCTTAGAAATAAATGGAGAGACATACTGTGTTCATGGATTGAAAGACTTAACAGTGTTAAATGCCCATTCAACCCAGAACAATCTATATAGATCAGTTCAAGTTCTGTCAAAATCCAAATGGTCCCCTTCCCACATCTCCTGACAACCCTATTCTATTCTCTGCTTCTGTTAGTCTATTTTGTGACTATTTCTGTGAGTCTCATATAAGTTGAACTATGAAGATGTTGCTCAGTGGATATAGTTTTAGTTATGTAAGACAAATAAGTTCTAGACATCTGTTGTACAACATAATGCATATAGTTAACAATGCTATATTGTGCAACTTAAAATTTGTTAAGAGGACAGATCTCATGTTAAATATTTTTTTTTTAAAGATTTTATTTATTTATTTATTTGACAGAGAGAGTTCACAAGTAGGCAGAGAGGCAGGCAGAGAGAGAGGAGGTAACAGGCTCCCCGCTGAGCAGAGAGCCGGATGCGGGCCTTGATCCCAGGACCCTGAGATCATGACCTGAGCTGAAGGCAGAGGCTTTAATCCACTGAGCCACCCAGGTGCCCTCATGTTAAATATTCTTACCAAAACAAACAAACAGACAGACAAAAGAAATATAAAAGTACAAGGAAACTTGGAGGTGGTAAATAGGTTATTACCTTATCATGGTGATGGTTTCTTGGGTATACACATATGTCCAAACTCATCAATCTGTACATATTAAATATGTACCATTTTTGTATATTGCTTATTATCCAATAAAGTTTAAAAATGCCAATGGCATTTTTTGCAGAAATATAAAAAACAATTCTAAAATTCATATGGAATTTTGAAGGACCTAGAATAGCCAAAACAACCCTGAGAAAGGAGAACAAAGCTGGAAGCGTCATGCATCCTAACTTCAAAATATATTACAAAGCTACAAATTCTTGCATGTACACTCAGATGATTTGCATCCATTCCCAGTACAGTAGGGAAAGGATTGTCTTGTCAATAAATGGTGTTGGGATAATTGGATATCCACCAGTAAAAGAAAGAAGTTAGATTCTTACCTCACACCATGTACAAAAATGAATTCAAAATGTATTAAAGACCTAAACCTAAGACCTGAAACTGTAAAATTCCTAGCAGAAAACAGAGGGGGAAACCTTCCTGACCCTTGAATTTGGCAATGGATATGACCAAAAAAAAACAGAGGCAGCAAAAGCAGAACTATACAAATGGGACTACATCTAACTTTAAAACTTCTGGATAGCAAAGGAAATAGTGTAGTAAAAGGCAGTCTATAGAATGGAAAAAAATACCTGCAAATGTATGTGTTAATATCTAGAATATATTAAGAACTCCTACAACTCAGTAAGAGCAGCAATAAAAATAACCAGATTTTTAAATGGGCAGGGACTTGAATAGACATTTCTCCAAAGAAGATGAAATGTCTAACAAGCATATGAAGAGATGTTCAACATCAATAAATAATAATAAAATAATAAGTAGGGGAATGCAAATCAAATCATAGTGAAATATCACCTCGCACCTGTTAGAATGGATACTGTTTAAAAAAAAGTGTTGGTGAAGATGTGGAGAAATTGGAACATTTACAACTGATGGTTGGAAGGTCAAAGAGTATAACTTCTATTGAAACTAGTATGGAAGTTCCTCAAAAAATTTCAAATAGATTGACCATATTACCTAGCATTACCGCTGTGGGGTATATATCCAAAAGAATGGAAAACAATCTCAGAGAGCTATTTCCATTCCCGTGTTCACTGAACATTATTCACAGTAGCCAAGAAGTAAAAGCAACCTAAGTGTCCATCAGTAGATAGATGGATAAAGAGAATGTGGTATATACATATAATGGATTATTACTCTGCCTTTAAAACAAAATGAAATTCTGTTACATGCGACAACATGGAGAAATGTTGAGTACCTTATACTAAATGAAATAAGCCAGTCACAAAAGGACAGATACTGTACTATTCCACTTATATGAGGTATCTAAAGTAGTCCAACTCCTAGGAAAAAGAGAGGTAGTTGCCAGAGGCTAGGGGGAGGGTGTGTAGGGAGTTGTTGTTTGGTGGGTATGGAGTTTTGATCATTCAGGATTGGGGTGGGAAAGAATCTGTTGTACAACAGTGTGCAAGTTGTTGAGAGTATTGTACTGTACACTCAGAAATTGTTAGATGAATTTTATGTTATGGGATTTTTTTGCTACAAACAAAAAAAGCTGGGTGGCAGTATTAATATTAGAGTGGTTTTTAAAGCACATACTACTGCTAGTAAAGATAAAGGGGTCAGTTCATCAAGAATATAATAATTCATAAAGAATGTAACAATTATGGGGTACCTGGGTGGCTCAGTCATTGAGCATCTGGGTGGCTTAGTAGTTGAGTGTCTGCCTTCAGCTCAGGTCCTGATGCCAGGGTCCTGGGATGGAGCCCCACATCAGGCTCCCTGCTCAGTGGGAAGCCTGCTTCTCCCTCTCTCACTCCCCCTGCTTGTGTTCCCTCTCTTACTGTGTCTCTCTGTGTCAAATAAATAAATAAAATCTTAAAATATATATCTATAACATGACAATTCTAAATATTTATGCACCTTATAACAGTCTTTCAGAATGCATGAAGCAAAATCTGATAGAACTTCAAGGATACATTCACAATTATAATTGTAGATTTCCGCGTGCTATTCTCAATAATGAACAAGTTGAAAAAAATCAATAAGGATATAGAACATTTGAACAGCACTATCAAGCAACTTGATCTAATTGATATTTATATTATACTTTACCAAACAACAGTAGAATACACATTCCTTTAACATGTACACAGAATATTTACCAAGATAGACCATATTCTGAGACATAGAAAATCTCAATAGAAATTTAAAATTCAACTCATAAAGTATTTCTTTGACTTTAATGGAATTAAATTAGAAATAGTAAAAGATCTCTGAAAAATTTCCAAATATTTGATAACTAAGTAACACTTTTAAATTACCCATGAGTGGGGGCAACTGGGCAGCTCAGTTGTTAAGCATCTGCCTTCGGCTCAGGTCATGATCCTGTAGTCCCGGGATTGAGCCCCGCATTGGGCTTCCTGCTCAGTGCCTGCTTCTCCCTTTCTCACTCCTCCTGCTTGTGTTCCCTCTCTAGCTGTGTTTCTCTCTGTCAGATTAATTAATTAATTAATTAATTAAATCTTTAAAAATAAATAAAAAATAACCCATGAGTCTGAGAAGAAATGAAAAGTAAGAAATATGCTGAACTGAATGAAAACGAAAACACAGCATGTCAGAATTCATGGGATGCTGCTAAAGCTGTGTTTAATAAGTGAGCTTTGCAAGTTTACAGATAAACATGATCAGTATACAAAAATCAATTAACTTCCTATATACTAGCAACAAATAATTCAAAATTGAAATTTAAAAAATACCATTTATAAGCTACCTCAGAATATTAAATACTTAGAGAGGAATCTGACAAAAGATGTGCAAGACCTGCACACAAAATACAGCAAAACTTTGCTGAGAGTACTTAAAATAAGATTTATATAAATGGAAAGAGAGGTTTTCTTTATTGGGTAGGAGAACTCAATATTGGTTAAGATGTTAATTCTACATTAGCTTTGACTCTTAGAACCATAGTAATGTGCAAATACTCTCCCTCTAAGAAATAAGTAATGGATTAAAATCAACCTGGACCTGTGGGAAAGAAACTCAGAATAAAATAATAAACAATAACAAATGAACGGAACTGTATTCTGACTGCATTTAAGGAGAATAAAGGACGAACAGGAGAGACCTAACCTGAGTAACCTTGGAAAGCAGTATTTTCACTGGACACTCTAAGACCAGAAACGAAAAGAACTATACAGTAATGCTGTAGTCTGTTTAGTAAATTTGTTTCTCAATGGATATAGGTTGGCAATTCTGTTAACATTACAAAGGAGAGGGGGGCGCCTGGGTGGCTCAGTTGGTTAGGCGACTGCCTTTGGCTCAGGTCATGATCCTGGAGACCCGGGATTGAGCCCCGCATTGGGCTTCCTGCTCAGCGGGAGGCCTGCTTCTCCCTCTCTCACTCCCCTTGCTGTGTTCCCTCTCTCGCTGTGTTTCTCTCTGTCAAATAAATAAATAAAATCTTAAAAAAAAAAATTACAAAGGAGAGGGAGAGGTTTAGACTGAACCTTTTGGTATAGTATTAGAATCCATTCTCTATCTGATTACATAGTTTTTTATCTATATCTATATATAGATAAACATGGAAGTAGAAAGAAATGAAAGTATGTTTGCTTGGATTAGTATAGAGGAGTTCCCTCACTCTTGTATGCAGTTTCAGTTATTCATGGTTAACTGCAATCTAGAAGCAGATGATGCTCCTTTTGACAAGATGTTAGAAGGTCAGTAGTAGCCTAAGGCTACATCACAATGCCAACTCCATTCACCTCACTTCATCTCATCATGTAGACATTTATCATCTCATATCATCACAAGAAGTAAAAAGGTGAGTATAGTACAATGACATATTTTGAGAGAGAGAAATCACATTCACATAACTTTTATTACAGTATATTGTTATAATTGCTCTGCTTTAATATTGCTAATCTCTTACTGTGCCTAATTTATAAATTAAACTTTATTATATGTATAGGAAAAAGCATAATATATATATATGGTTCAGAACTGTTTGCAATTTCAGGCATCCACAGGGAGTCTTGAAACATATCCCCTGCACATAAGGGGGTCTGGTGTACATACATGTATTCCTAGTTCTTCCTGCTAAGAGGGTCCAGGAGCAATGACAGGAGTAATGAGCACACTTCGCACCCAGATTTCTAAATGGTTTTTAAGTACCATTTCCAGTAAAGGAAGCAGGGCTGTTTGGGGGAGAAAGGTAGATTCCAGGACTAGAACAAGGAAAATATCAGATGAGACCATCTTGTGATACCAGAAACATAAAAGTGTTTACAAAAGGATAGGGCATGTCAAGAGGATACAGGGGCCAACCTAATAGAGTTCCAATGGCCAGAGTAAGATCAATTTGAGCAACAAAATAAATAATGATAGTGTTGGATTATAACCCTTAGAATAAAATAAATACCCTTGAGTCTATACTGTTACAAATTAAACATACAAATATCTGGGAGAGGAGGAGTCACTCTTCCTTACAGAAGAATTCCAGTTATTAAATTTATAGAAAATGAAGGAAATACAAAATTGCTATTAGATAAGCACCACAGTATAAATATTACAATCAGGTCCCACAAATTACTGCTGAAATCAGGGGTGCCTGGGTGGCTCAGTCAGTTAAGTATCTGCCTTCGGTTCAGATCATAATCCCAGCGTCCTGGGATTGAGCCCTGCATCAGGCTCTCTGCTAAGTAGGGAGTCTGCTTCTCCCTCATTTTCTACCCTTCCCCCCTGCTTGTGCTACCTCTCTCACTCTCTCTCAAATAAATAAAATCTTTAAAAAAAAAATGACTGCTGAAATCTGTGGGCAAAAATTTGCAGAGAAGCAGGATATTGGCAGAGTCTCAAAGTATATCCCCCTCCGCAATATTCATTAATTATTAAGGGAGAATAATAACTATATAGTGATGAACCCAGAAGTCACCATTTCAGCCAAGCATGATCAGAGTTAACTCTACAAGATATAAGACATACCAACATCACATACTCTTGTATGCCTGTAAAGCATACAACATCATTTATGTGCTATACCTGCCAAAAACGTATAATCTTAATCTGATCATGAGAAAATAATCATACAAAACCATGTTGAGAAACAGTCTACAGAGTAGTGACTAGAACTCATTAAGAGTGTAAGAATCATGAGGGGTGCCTGGGTGGTTCAGTTGGTTATGCATCTGACTCTTGATTTTGGCCTCAGGTCATGATATCAGGGTCCTCAGATCAAGCCTTGCATCAGGCTCCATGCTGAGTGTGAAGCCTACTTGGGATTCTTTCTCTCTCTCTCTCTCTCTCAGCCTCTGCCTCTGCGCACGTATACTCTCTCTCAGAAAAAAAGTGTATATCATGATTATGAAATACAAGACTAAGGAACTGTCGAAGATTGAGAGAGAACAATGAGGTACAAGAGCTAAATGCATTAAAAAAAAGCAACCTATGGAATGGGAGAAGACATTTGCAAATGACTTATCAGATAAAGGTCTAGTATCCAAAATCTAGAAAGAACTGAGCAAACTCAACACCCAAGAAACAAAAAATCCAGTCAAGAAATGGGCAGAAGATATGAATAGACATTTCTCTAAAGAAGACATACAGATGGCCAACAGACAGGAAAAAATGCTCAACATCACTCCTCATAAGAGAAATACAAATCAAAACCAGAATGACCAACCACCTCATCTGGTCAAAATGGCTAAAACTAACAACTTAGTAAACAACAGATGTTGGTGAGGATGTGGAGAAAGGGGAACACTTACACTCTTGGTGGGAGTGCAAACTTGTACAGCCACTCTGGAAAACACTATGGAGGTTCCTTAAAAAGTTAAAAATAGAACTGCCCTATGACCCAGCAATTGCACTACTAGCTGTCCAAAGGATACGAAAATACTGATGCAAAGGGGGCACATGCACCCCAATGTTTATAGCAGCAATGTCCACAAAATACAGAAAGAGCCCAGAGGTCCATTGACAGATAAATGGATAAAGAAGAAGGGGTCTATATATATAATGGAATACTACTCAGCCATCAAAAAGAATGAAATCTTGCCATTTGCAATGACATGGATGGAACTAGAGGTATTATGCTAGGCTAAATAAGTCGGTCAGAGAAAGATAAATACCATATGATTTCACTCATGTGTAATTTAAGAAGCAAAACAGATGAACATAGGGGAAGGGAAGATAAAATAAGATAAAAACAGGGAGGCAAACCATAAGAGACTCTTTAGGAAACAAACGGGGTTGCTCAAGTGGAGGTGGATGGAGGGATAGGGTAACTGGGTGATGGGCATTAAGGAGAACACTTGTTGTAATGAGCGCTATAAGGAGGGTGTTATATGCAACTGTTGAATCACTAAATTCTACCCCTGGAACTAATAATACACTATATGGTAATTACCTTGAATTTGAATTTAAAAAAATTTTTTAAAGAACTAAACATGGCATAGGATCCTGGAACAGAAAAAGACACTAGGAGAAGAGCTGGTAACATTTGGATGATGTCTGTAGGTTTAGTATTGCATCAGTGTTCGCTTCCTGGTTCTGATCATTGTACTGTGGTTTGTAGGTTGTTACCATTATAGGAGAAGGGCATAAAAAAATCTCTAATAGTTTTGTAACTTCCCATAAGTCTAAAATTATTTCCAAATAAAAATAGTAAAGTCCATTGGTTTGAGACTGCATTGGTAGGTATGGACAGCTAACTGTTCGGAAGAATCAAAGAAAAGAGGTATAATTGATGTTTGCCCATTTATAACTGGCCAATTAATAGATTATATCCATGTTGGCATTGCTGTTGCCTCTGGTTATTAAATTAACAGTAACTATCTCCAAGAGTTTCTCTAGGTTCATTCAAAGTGCTTTAAAAATCTAATTAGAAAATAAAAATGGCATTTCAGGGTTTTAATATTCTAATAGTCTTCCATGAGAATAAAATAGCAGATTTTAAAATAAAAATAAAATCCTAAATTGAAAATAGATTTGTCCACACAGTTGTTTTGATGGACATTAACTGACTCACACAATTTAACATAGATTTCAAACTTGGCTACATGGCTATTTTTTTCCCTCAGAAATTTCCCATGTCTCTAGGTTAAGAAAGAATCATTGTAGTTACTTGTATCTTATCATCTTTCCTGTGTTAATTTCTCTTAACAACCCCTACCCAGAATCTGTGGGGTGAGTTTCCCCGACATGCCTTGACTTGTTAAAATTACCCTCTAAGACATTTGATTCAAAATCACCAAATAATAGCTAAATTGAAATTTTAATGCTTTATTAAAGTATGCTAGCATATCAAAAAGCACTCATAAGTATGCTTGCAATAAAATTTTAATGTAATGAAGTGTTAAATTTTAAGTGCATTGTTTGGTATTCTACAAGAAGGAAAAATTTTGTTGACATGTTCATTTTTTTATTTTGCTTTTTGGCATGTTTGTTAATTTAGTTTTGGTTTTAATCTTCAGGATGTTGTGGATACGCACCCTGGCCTCACGTTCCTGAAAGATGCTCCAGAATTCCACTCCCGCTATATCACCACAGTAAGCTGTGTCTTCTTTTTTCTTAATATAAGTCTATAAGTCTCCTTTGTCCAGGCTTTCAGATCTTTATGCAAAAGGTAACCTGAGCTATAATGATTATTTTAAGTGGGGGGAAGGTATAGTAAAATTGAATTAGTTATTTATATGTGCTTTCCTTCTTACTAAGTAGCAGCGTACACAGAATTAATCTATTCATTCTGTCTAGCCTCATGAGGTACACTTTTTGCTGTTGTTAATATTGATACTGAGTTGATATTGAGCATTTACAAATAATACTGAAAAGAATTTTCAACAGCCTTTCCCAGAAAAAGATATGTATCAAATTTAGAAGTGGAAATGATAATGAGAAATAGCTTACATATAATCAGAAAACAAATCACATAAGAATTTAGCATCGCATAATCACAGTCTCCCATTTTGTGAGGTGCTCTCATTCCCTGTTTCTCATGCATGGCCTCATTTGACCAGTCACAGGCGAGGCATGATGAGTCAGAGCACAGCAGCCTGCAGTGCACATTGCAGCCCCATCCGGTATTCCTTGCCCTAGCTTCCAGATTATCTCTGGAGGAATTCCACAGCTGAGCCCCAGGACACACCTCTCCATCACAGCCACACTCAAGGGAGTTAGCTCTTGCATCTGGCTCACATCTCACAGTAAGATTACAGGGCAGTCACCTCTGAGAAAAACCCTCTCATTCTTAGGGTACTTTTTGTTGGCCATGAATTTATTGGTTTCTGTCAAGTTACAGAATACTACCATTCTTTTTCTCCTTTCAGAACTTCATTCTTGGCTTTTATATTGGCACTGTTCTGTTTTAAAACTATGTAAGTCTTTCTTTGAGCCAGAAGGTGTCACTGTCTTCTAAGACTATCTCAGAAGTGATTTTTGCCTGTGAACCACACCATTACGAAGTTACTGCCACGACAGTCACCCTGGTGCGGTCACCCTTGATTCTCACTTGGATTACTTCTTTTTTAAAAAAAAAGATTTTATTTATTTTACAGAGAAAAACACAGCCAGAGAGGGAACACAAGCAGGGGGAGTGAGAGAGGGAGAAGCAGGCTTCCCACCAAGCTGGAAGCCCGATGTGGGGCTCGATGTGGGGCTCGATGTGGGGCTCGATGTGGGGCTGGATCCCAGGACTCTGGGATCATGACCTGAGCCTAAGGCAGTCGCTTAACCAACTGAGCCACCCAGGCGCCCCTCACTTGGATTACTTCTAATTGGTCTCCCTGCTTACACCTTCATTGCCTTGCAGTGTAGTCTCCACAAAGCAGAGTAATCCTTTGAAAATATAAGTCAAATCATGTCACTCCTCTGTTCAAACCCTTCTCACTAAGACTCCCCATAATCCCCCCACCACACACACACACCCTTACAACCTCTGCACTCTCATCTCTCTTATTACCCTGCCCCTCACTTACTGTGGTTTGGTCACAACTGCATCCTCATTGTTCCTGGTACAGACCAACTCCACTTCTGCCTCAGGTGCTTTTTACTTCTTTCCTCCGCCTGAAATGCTCTTTCTACACATATCCACAGGACTTGCTCCTTTATTTACTTCATCAAACTGTGCACTCAGAAATTCTCTTATTAGTGAGGCCTTCCCTGAACACCCTTTGCCTTCTTCATCCTTCTTCTCCCTCTGTCCCCTCCCCCTCTACTCTCTATTCTTTTGTCCTGCTCTATTTTTCTTCTCAGATTGTATATCATTTAATATTTTAAAGTTTAAATTCTCCTTCTCTATGATAGAAACTTCACTGGAGCAGGGAACTTTTCTATATTTTTCACTGTAGTATCTCCAATACCTAGAATAATGCCTAACACATATTAGATATACAGTATTTATTGGATAAATAAATGAAATTATTCATGCTTACGAATTCTACACATTAGAGTGCCCGGGTGGCTCAGTGGGTTAAAGTCTTTGCCTTCAATTCAGGTCATAATCTCAGGGTCCTGGGATCGAGGCCCACATCAGGCTCTCTGCTCAGCAGGGAGCCTGCTTCCTCCTCTCTCTCTCTCTCTCTCTCTCTCTCTCTCTCTCTGCCTGCCTCTCTGCCTACTTGTGATCTCTTTCTCTCTCTCTGTCAAATAAATAAATAAAATAATCTTTAAAAAAAAAAGAATTCTACACATTAACTCTGGCTTCAACTCCATAGGGAATTACTGGTTTCTGATTGTTGATTGTTCTATAAACTCAGGGCATGTTAATAGCATAATTGAAAATCTTAAGAGCTAGAAAAGATCTTAGAGATAATCCAGCCCAACCTTCTACCAATTCAGAAAATGCTTTCTATAGAGGAACTTTTTATTGGAATTTATTCTTAGAAAAGATGTTAAATAACAGAATTGTAAAATAGAGATAAATTTTCTTTCTCCACACTTTCTAGTTTGGTATTTGTTGAAGTACCATGGACCCATGACGGTCTGTGTCATGTAGCCAGTGGTCCCCAGGAATTTATAATTTCAGAATGAAAAGCCATGAAACAGTTTTGTTCACATATAATTCACATTTTCCTAAAAATTCTTTTACATTAATCATTAAAAAACAGAACTAGGGTGCCTGGGTGGCTCAGTGGGTTAAGCCTCTGCCTTCGGCTCAGCTCAGGTCATGATCCCAGGATTGAGCGCCGGGGGGGTCGTGTCGTGTCCCGTCCCCCGTCCCCGTGTCCCCCCCCCCCCGTACGGTCTGGCTCTCTGCTCAGCAGGGAGCCTGCTTCCTCCACTCTCTCTGCTGCCTCTCTGCCTACTTGTACTTGTGATCTTTCTCTCTCTGTCAAGTAAATAAAATCTTTAAAAAAGGAAAGAACCAGATTTGTCAATTAACAGGATATAATTAATTATCTCTGCTGACATATTTTCATGGCATTTGCATATTATTTATATTTTTAAAAGTTACACTGTTATTATTATGCTGCTTTATCCCCAATTCAAAAAAAATAAATTCATTTACTAAATTGTAAAATACTTGGGATGAAATAATGATATTAGAGCAATTTAAAACAGCATCGTAGCATAAATAGTAACCAAGATCCCACTAAGATATAGAATGTGAATCTCTGTGTACTGAGGTAAGTTGTATCTATTGTGATAACCTCATAGTACCATCTGAAAAAGGAAAATGCAAATAAAAAGTATTACATAAATATCTGGAAACAGAATTTTTTTAAAGGACTGGTTATCTGTTCTCCCTAGTGCCTTTTCTGTTGTGAAATCTGGTTAAATAATGGTATGAAGTCATTGGCACTTGTGTATTACTTCAGAGTACAGTGAGTTTTCCTAAAACAAATCAAAATAAGTTTCCTAGTATGAAATTAATGAATGTTGTTAATGGCATAAAAGTGAATGACAGAGGCATCATTCTCTATCCTGTTCAGAGCAAAAACTGGTAAGGTCACACTATTTCTTAGAAACTTAGCCTCAGAATTAAAGATAAATATATCAGAAAAAGCAAAATTAATTAGTCATTTGACCCTATCAAATGTTATATAATCTCAGTGGCATGTAGTACAAAACAATTAATGTATTTTTTTGTTTGCATGCTAGAGTTATTCAGTAATTTCACTTTATCTAGTTGGAAGAAACTGCTGACACAAAGTATGGCTCAAATACTAGTCTTAGTGTGGCACTCATATGGTGAAAAGTTGGGCAACTTTTATTTTCTGTTTATCACTGAAAAACTTATGCCATAGGAAAAGACTTTTTATTTGTTTTTAATTATTTTGTCAGCTATTTTCAGACTATAAAGACAGAGCACCAACTATGCAAATAACAAAAAGAATATCACTACCCAAATAAGAGAATGCACCTAAAGTTACTCCATATTCTCCTTTATTTCCAGAGACAAGTTGGCATTTAAGAAATAAGTCTCTTGTTATTGAATGAAAATGAAAATTGGAAATACTAGCAAATTATAGCCCTTGAATTTGCAGTTTTGCATGCTGTGTAAGAAATTACCAGTGAATAAAAGACTGCTTATCCTAGCTGGCATATGCTGACTTTTGAGGAAAAAAGTGGTCACGTGAGTTTTTAAAAATAAATAATGAGGTTGAAAATACTTCTTCATGTGACACTGGGGATAGCAGCAAACGCATTTCTCTGGCTTGCTCAGATGGTGTCTTCATTGGCCTGAAGCCATCACTTGAGGCTGAAATGCCAGGATTTTAATTGTTGAGGACAAGGTACTGATACTTCCTGAGATGACTAAACTGTGCTGGAGATTGCTTATCACTAACAGCTTGAGCCTTTCTCCTTGAGAACTTTTCCTCTTAATAGAGAAAGGAGGAAATTTGTATTAGATTGATTTTATTTTTAAAGTCCAAATTCTGCAGAGGACCACAGAGAAAAACTTCTGAGAGCCGTACTAACCAGAGGGGATCAAGGATCTTTTCACCACTCCCAGCCAGGTAGAAGAATCATGCTTCAGTATTCCATGTGTGCATAAATTACCTACAAGGAGCAATCTCTGTAATTTTGGTGTCCGCATCCAATCCACTTGTCAAAACCTGTCTGACAGCTACAAAACACTTGCTTGAATTTCTGGTGACCTACACTGGTGAATTAGAGGTTTCCAGTTTAATAGATACAAGGAAAAAGAAAGGAAACTGATTTAAAATTCAAATTATCAAGAGTAGAGATCCCTTGGTAAAAAATTATCAAATTTCATTCCACTCATTGGTAGTAAACAAGTATTCTTACTAATTCTTAAAAAAAATTTTTTGTTATTTTAAAAACTGGGATTAATTTCTTTTTTTTCCAGTTTCTTGTCACCCCCACCCCATTATTATGCTGATTTTTTTTACTTTAAATTTATTTTATTTTTTCAGTGTTCCAAGATTCATTGTTTATGGCCCACACCCAGTACTCCATGCAATATGTGCCCTCAGTACCCACCAGTAGGCTCTCCCATACTCCTACCCCCTTCCCTCCAAGTCCCTCAGTTTGTTTCTGTGTCCAAAGTCTCTGTTGTTTTGTTTCTCTCCCTGGATTACCCTACTTCCCATTTTCTTTCCTTCTCCTACTGTCCTCTATATTATCCCTTATGCACCTTAAGTAAGTAAAACCATGTGATACTTGACTTTCTCTACTTGGCTTATTTCAGTCAGCATAATCTCTTCCAGTCCAGTCCGTGTTGCTACAAAAGTTGGATATTCATCCTTTCTGATGGAGGCGTAGTATTCCATTGTATATATGTACCATATCTTCTTTATCCATTCATCTGTGGAAGGGTACATTGGCTCTTTCCACAGTTTGGCGATTGTGGCCATTGCTGCAATGAACATTGGGGTACATATGGCCCTCCTTTTCACTACATCTGTATCTTCGGAGTAAGTGCCCACTAGTGCAATTGCAGGGTCATAGGGGAGCTCTATTTTTCATTTTTTAAGGAATCTCCACACTGTTTTCCAAAGCAACTGCACCAACTTGCATTCCCACCAACAGTGTAAGAGGGTTCCCCTTTCTCCGTAGCCTCTCCAACACTTGTTGTTCCCTGTCTTGTTCATTTTGGCCATTCTGACTGGTGTAAGGTAGTATCTCAGTGTGGTTTTGATTTGAATTTCCCTGATAGCTAGTGATGATGAACATTTTTTCACGTGTCTGTTAGCCATTTGTATGTCTTCTATGGAGAAGTGCCTCTTCATGTCCCCTGCCCATTTTTTGATGTGTTCATCTTCTTTTTGGGTGTTGAGTTTGAGTAATTTCTTTTTTATTTACCTTAAAGTGGTCGAACAGAACAAGAGGGAAAAAATAAGGGTATATGTAGAACCGGGCAGCCACATATTCTCACCACTAGATGGTGCCGCTACCTCAATAAGCTAAAATGCTGTATCAGTAATGTGGAAACCAGTAAATGTACTGATGAAGTGGGGCTACTGAATAAAGAGATTTAGGCTAAGGAAAAATGAACTACAGGTACATTTTTTTTATATTATTAGATAAGTAAGTTAGCAGAGGGTAAAAGTAGAAAACGTCCAGCAGTCAAAACATTTGTTAATTTTAAAAATTTTGTCAAAAAAAAACACAAAAATGAGTAACAAAATAAGCAAAAAAAATACAGATCAAAGCTATATCATTTTAAGTTTAACACAGTACTTCCATAAATAATATAAAATATTTGAGGCGTATATAAAGATAAAATTTTGGTATATAGGAAATTTAGACTTTAGATAAATTTATATTCAAAATCAAATACCAAGGATAAAAATATAATCATGTTCAACATAGAAAATTTTGGTGTTTTTGAAAACATTTGGAAATCGACCTTGAATTGACAAAAAAAATTTGAAATTGACTTTTACTTGAGAGGAGCCATGAAACTCTGATAAATGGTATTCTTACTGTTTATTTTCATATATATAATTTCTGTGCTAAAAAATCTTCCATCTTTTTTATATGAACTTTTGCTAAGGTAGCTAAGAATACACTGTTGATTAAGGAGGGCGTATGAGGTAATGAGCACTGGGTATGATAGAAGACTAATGAATCACTAACCTCTACCTCTGAAACCAATCGTATGTTAATTAATTGGATTTAAATTTTAAAAATCTGAAACCAATAATATATTATATGTTAATTAATTGGATTTAAATTTTTTTTAAAGAAGAATATACTGTCAAGTAGGACACATTCTCTGCCCCTGAAGCACCTCAGTCAGAGTCTGAGTGGTTAGAGCCAATACAGAAATTCCCTACTCGAACCTAATGCGCTATCTATCCAGTAATTTTAGTTCTGCTTTCTGGTGCAACACAGAACAAATCGGCCGCTTCTTCCACCTGATAGCCATCATTCAGATCATGGTCACATGTATACTCTAATCTTACTTTTCCCTCAAGAGTAAAAATTACTAAATTCCTAGTACCTTTTACAATAATTTTGAATATAGTTACCCTTCTCTGTTTTATGTCTTCTGCACATTTTGTATGCTATCTATCTGTAAATCATAGGGAATAGTACTGATCTATGTGAAATACTAGAGACCTTTCTTGGGTTGGCATCCATCTGCTATTTACAGCTCTGAAGAGAGTTATTCAATTAGCTGATTCCAACCTGTATGTCTCTATCACAGGTACAACGTGAAAGTTTTTGTTACACGAGTCTTAAACCACTTTAATTTACCAAGCAGTTTTTTAAGGAAGACAAACAGATGGCTAACAGGTACATGAAAAGATTGTTCAACATCACTCATCATCAGCAAAGTGCAAATCAAAACCGCAGTGAGCTATCAGCTCACACCAGTCAGAATGGCTAATAACAAAGAGACAAGAAAGTAACAAGTGTTGGCAAGGATGTAGTAAAAAAGGAACTCTTGTGCACTCTTGGTGGGAATATAAATTGGTGCGGCCACTGTGGAAAACAGTACAAGGTTCCTCAAAAATTAAAAATATAACCACCATATGATCCAGCAATTCCACTGTAGGGTATTTATCTAAAGAAAACAAAAATATTAATTCAAAAAGATCAGTGCACATCATGTTCATTGCAGCATTATTAGCATTAGCCAAAATATGGAAACAACCTAATTGTCCATCAATGGGTGAATAAAGAAGATGTGGTAGATACATACAGTTGACCTTGAACAACTTGTGTTTGAACTGCATGATCCTCTTATATGCAGATTTTTTATAGCACTGTAAATGTATTTTCTCTGCCTCATGATTTCCTTAATTTCTTTTCTCTAGGTTGCTTTATTGTAAGAATACAGTATATAGTACATATATAACATACAAAATATATGTTAATCAACTGTTTATGTAATTGGTAAGGCTTCCAGTCAACACTAAGCTATTAGTAGTTAAGTTTGAGGGAGTCCAGTTAAATGTGGATTTTCGACTGCACATGGCTAGGGGTTGGTACCCCTAGCCCATGAAATCTTGCCATTTGCAACAACACCAATCAACTTTGAAGACATTATGCTAAATGAAGTAAGTCAGACAGAGACAAATACTATATGATTCCTCTCATATGTAGAATCTAAGAAGAAAAAAAAAAAACAAGATAAAACAGATTGATGATTGCCACAGGCAAAATGGGTGAAAATAAGTCTTGGGGACATAAAGTAGAACATGGTGTAATACTGTATATACTATGTATAATTAATACTATATAAGATATAGTAATATAAATATATTGCACATTTGAAACTTGCTAAGAGAGTAAATCTGAAAAGTTCTCATCACAAGATGTTAAGGGGACTCACTGCAGTGATTATTTTGCAATATATACAAATATCAAGTCAGGTCTTATACCAGAAACTAATATAATGTTTGTCAATTATTCCTCAAATAAAAAATATATCGAGCAATTATTAACCACCTGATACACAGAGCACCATATCAAGCACTGAGATGCAAGTTAAGAAAGACCTGGTACCTTGGAGTTTGGAGGTGATGATGGTCAGCTGCACCAGTGTTTAGACTATCACCATAGGATGAACTGAAGGAGGTTCACATGACAGGTGGAGCACAGAAGACACAGAAGACAAGAGTTCTACCCTAGTCCCTGTTCTGATGCTTCCTGTGGTGTCAGCAGTTGAACTAAATTCTTAAGGGTCAGGAATTAGCACTGCTATAGGATATGGAAAACTGGGCAGCAGACCTCTGGGCCATCATTCTGAGGCTGGTTTTTCCCTGCTCTGTTTGAAAATGACTCTCTTTGCTAAGAAATTCAGAAAGGGAATGGGCCTCATTAGGCCTCCTCTTTGGAGAGATGTCCAAATGTCTTCCCTTTTATGTTCTTGCACTAAAATAACTTTTAAAAAGGGTCTAACCTCTTCCATGATAAAACCACCCAGGATACTAGCACTTCTAGTAGCTAATCAATATCAAAGGCAAAGTGTCAAACAAAGCTGCTTATGGTGAGCACTGGGTGTTATATGTAAGTGATCAGTCACTAAATTCTACTCCTGAAACGAGTATTACCCTATATGTTAACTAACTAGAATTTAAATAAAACCTTGAAACAAAAAAATATAATGCTTCCTTTTGGAGGAAAAAAACAAAGCTAGTAGGTCATAGGGAAATTAAATGTGTAGGCATAACTCCCCAGGTAAAATTGTTAAGAATACACTGTGGCCCCCTCCCTCCAGCATAGCCTTATCTACCTTCTCCAGTCCAACACTATACTATAACACACCTGTCGCCAATCTCAGACACATTTGCTGCCTGTTCCCTCCTCTTTCATCCTGTCTAGGGTCTTTCCCAGAGTCTCACATCTGTTTTTAAACTCCTTAAACACTAGCTAATAACAAAATTGCTCGTGCCTAAGTAAGGACTCAGTATATGAGTTATCACAGATGTATTTGAGTTTCCAGAAAGAGTCTGGAAGACAAGAAGTCTTTAAGAGTCCAATGAATAAGGCTATAATAACCAGAATAATGCCCTCTTGAATCATACCATGTTGGCAGCCATTCTTCTGACCCACGAATTGATAAGCCAACCCAGTGTGTATTTCCCACCTCATTTGCCTTCCTAAAACATCCAGCCCAATAAACACTGCTTGAATCAGGTATCACTGTATAAGATGAGAGGTAAATAAAGTGACATGCAGGTAGCTGGGAAATGCAGGCCTATGAGCAAAGAGTATCTTTTCATTATTCTTGGAATTATAGGGGACATGGGTGCCAATTTTTAAGATATGTTGTTAGTTTTTATTAGAAATTACACTTGCCCTAATTAGAAAAACAAATGTAGCTTGGTTCAGGAGACATTCATAAGATGGCCTTTGGTGAAGTAATAGATACCTTCAGTGTTTTTATTTGATTTGTTTTCCTTTTGGAACCAGGTTATTCAAAGAATATTCTACACAGTCAACAGATCTTGGAGTGGAAAAATAACTTCGACAGAGATAAGAAAAAGCAACTTTTTGCAAGTATGTCTCTCACTGGAATTCATAAATAAAGAACAAGTTAGGGATGCCTGGGTGGTTCTGTTGGTTAAGCTTCTACCTTCAGGTCATGATTCAGGGTCCTGGGATTGAGTCTACATCAGGCTTCCTGCTCAGTAGAGAGCCTGCTTCTTCCTTTGCCTGCAGGTCTTCCTGCTTGTGTGTCTCTCTGTCTTTTGAACAAATAAATAAAATTTAAAAAAAAAAGTACAAGTTTAATAATCTTATTTCATCTAACAAATATGTGAGTGTTTATTATATGCAAAGCAGTTTGGCTACTTTCAGTCATTAAGCATTTACTGGATACCTGGGATGTGTTGGGGAGAACAAAGATGAATAACAGGATTTTTGTATCAAGGCACATGGACTAAAAGAAAAGTGCACAGTCACACCTGACAAAAATTTCCATGGAAATGGATAACAAATATGCAGAGACTGCCTCACAGAAGGACTGGCATGTGGTCTTGACCTTGGAGGATATTGGAAGTTTATCAAAATAGAAAATTAGAAGGGGATTCCAGATAAAGAGAGCAGAATAAGCAAAGCCCCAGAAGCATGAAAGTGTCTACAGTCTAGGGGCGCCTGAGTGGCTCAGTGGGTTAGGGCATTGCCTTTGGCTCAGGTCGTGATCTCAGGGTCCTGGGATCGGGGCCTGTGTCAGGCTCTCTGCTCAGCAGGGATCCTGCTTCCTTCTCTGTCTGCCTACTTGTGATCTCTCTCTGTCAAATAAATAAATAAAATCTTTTTTAAAAAGTGTCTAAGACAGAACAGTCTAAAGCAGCCAGTGGGGGTGAAATGGGCTGCCTTAGGAAGGGCCTTGCAAAAGGAATAAAGGGGTTGCAACTTGATCCTTTCAGTAACAAGTCTTTATCCAGCTCTTACTGGAGTGGAGAAAAATACTGAAAAGTCCTTTTAAGAAATATACATCCCATTCAATTATTTTATTTATTTTACCAAGTAAGAGAAAGTGTTGACCACTAGTGGGAGCCTTTTACCAAGGTAATCTTCATGTCTGATTGTTCAGGCTTCCGTTAACCTAAAGAAAGAATTGTTCATACTTGAAAGGAAATATTTTATTTTCAGTCAATCATACTAAGTGAAGCTTAGGCTAATAATACAGCCTTACATACTCTTTTATTTTTCCCTGTCTTTATCTGGGACAAAGTAATGAAGACTTGGCAAAATTAGCAGCCTATAATCCATATAAAAACCTTTTTTAATTCTAACATGAATAGTAATCATCACAGTCATTGTTAATATTTATGGAACACTTGGTGCCTGCCTCTCTCGGTAGGTAACACGGGAAGGGTTGAGATGGCAGTAATTCCATAGAAGAGGGCTTCCACCTTAAGAATGGTAATCCCTCACATTCCCAAAGCACATTAGAGTTTGTAACCATTTCTGGCATTATTATAATACATATTTTTTAATTGATGATAAAATTTGAGGTGCAGATATGATTGAATGACTTAGATAAGATCACACAGCAAGTAAATGGCCGAACTGGATACAGAACTCAAGTGTTCTTCCTAGAGCATAATTTAATTTCCCCCCCTCTTCCCTATCCCTCTCTTACCCTTCCTATTAGTACATTATTCATGAATGTATGTTCATGATTTATATGCTCATAAAGCATTCAAATAATATGAAAATATCTAGAATAATCAGCAAAATTCACTATCTCTTCACCCTACCATTTCATTCCATTTCCCAGAGGGAACCATCCATATTTTCTATGGTTTTTTTCCCTTGTATGTATACATGGAGTGAACAGTTTTATTTTGTATGGCTGCTTTTTTGAGGTGGTTTTTTTAAATATATGAGATCATTTTGTTAAATTTTTTTTTTTCGCTAACAGCATATCTTAAGATTCTTTTTAGTTCCATACATATAAATCTTTTAACTGCTGCATAATCTGTGGCCTGGCTCTACCATAATTAAATTACATATTCCCCTATAGAGGATGTTTAGGTTGTTTTCAGGTTTTTCCTATTTGCAATGATGCTGTGAACATCCTTGCACTTTACTCCTGTGTGTATATAGGTAAGAATTTTTCTAGAATGGACTGCTGAAGGGGAAATCCTGGATCAAATGGTATATGCATTTTCACGTTTTTTTTTCTTAAGATTTTTAAAAATAATTTATTTTATTTTATTTTTTCAGCGTTCCAAGATTCATTATTAAGATTTTTTATTTTTAAGTAATCTATACACCCAAAGTGGAACTCAGACACACAACCCTGAAATCAAGAGTTGCATACTCTACCAGCTGAGCCAGCCAGGTGCCCCAGTGTGGTTTTCAGTTTGATAGATCCTGCCAACTTGGCCTCCTAAAAACCTGTACTAGTTTATACACATTCACCAACAGCACGTTATCTTTTTCATTTTATGATTAATCCAGGAGGGGAGAATGAGAGCTCCTTCTCAAGATTTGTTTTATTGTACGTATTCTCCTTTATACATGTTAAAGAGCATTTTATAAAATAAAATATTACAAGCTATGTTTGGAAAACAGGAGAAAAATCATATCTCATCACCCTAAAATCATATCTCATCACACATTTTCGTATGTGTTCTTCCAGTTTCATATAAATGTGCAGATTTTAGAATTTTATAGAGTTCTTAGTATGTATAATCTTCTATTCCATGTTTTGCATTTATCACATCATGGTTTTCCTTTGTTTCTGTGTAGTCTTTATAATTTTTACTGGCAACAGAATCTTCCATTAAGAAGTTTTACTATAATAATTTATGTTCTCAATTTGCCAGGGCATATTGGTTTCCCCGTATATACATTTTGGAACATAATTTTTTATCAAAGTAATTTATTTGCATTATGAAATAGTCACTTCTATTTTTTACCTTGAATTCCATTTTATTTTCTAATAATATTGACACATTTTCTTTCTGTTAAGATTTAGCCTAGCATACATTTGTCCTTTTTTTTTTAAAACCTTAAATTTTATTTTAGATTTATCTCTTATGGATAGTACATACCTAGATATGTTTGGGGGGGTTGGTTTTTGTACTCAATTTGAAAATACTTTAATATGGAGACTTAATTCATTTATCATTACTATGATTGTTTATCTATCTGATCTGATTCCTGCCATCTCATTTTGTTTTTTCTATTTCTGAAGGTTTTTTTTAATGACTTCTTACATCATTCTTTCTGAATCTTTCATTTCTGAAAACATCTTCATTTATCTGCCCACTTACATGATCATCATAAGAATTGAAAGAAATCTGGGTTCAAAATTATTGTTTCTGGTGTTTTCCAAAGGAACACATAGTGAGTCAGGGGAGCCCCCAGTTAATTGCCAGCCCCGGGCCCTACAGCTCCATCCCCATGACTTCTGTGCCAGGCCACCACTCATCAGCACAATGCTATGCAAAAGTCACCTTCATGATAAACTTGATCTCATTACAAGATCGAACCCTATATGTGGATTTCCACTCTACACAATAGAATAGATGCTCATTCTTCATAGTTTTGGAAAGTTACAAGCAGTGTCAGTTTATGACCACGTAATTCGCTGTTGTCTATTTGTTCTGGCTTGCTAGTCTGGGGACTTCTGACAGGCTACAGTCTCCTTGATAACAGTCCTTTCCTGTCCTTACTTTTAAATCCTCCACTGCATCTAACCTGTTGCTAAGCATAATACAGAACTTGTAAATGCTCATGGATTGATCATTTGATTCAAGGTTGGAAGAGGTTGCCTATTAAAGTTCCTGGTTTGGTACCCAAACCTACCCAAACCAAAAATTTTAATTCAATTTAAAATTAAACTTTACTTTAGACTGTATAATGACCAAAGCTGGTTTTCATAATTTTAAAATAAATTAATTGTTCTGTTTATACTATTTCAGACTCTAGCCCTTTTGGAAGAAGAGGAAGATATAAACCAAATCACAGATTACTTCTCTTATGAACATTTCTATGTTATTTATTGTAAATTCTGGGAACTAGATAGTGATCATGACCTCTACATCAGCCAGGCCGATTTATCTCGATACAATGACCAGGGTAAGTGTTTTATAGAGGTTAAAACTTAACTATTTTGGGGGCACCTGGGTGGCTCAGTTGGTTAAGCGACTGCCTTCGGCTGAGGTCCTAATCCCGGAGACCCGGGATCGAGTCCCATATTGGGCTCCCTGCTTTGCGGGAAGCCTACTTTTCCCTCTCTCACTCCTCTTGCTTGTGTTCCCCCTCTGGCTGTGTTTCTCTCTGTCAAATAAATAAAATCTTTAAAAAAAAAAAAAAACTTAACTATTTTGAAAAGGGCAAGAGTTATATGAATTGTTATGTGAGTGGGAAATTCCCATTTCTTAAATTCTTTATCTAATCAAGTCCTCTTTAACGAACCAAGAATTTTTAAGTGGGAATGAGTGAAGGTATCAATTTTTTATTTAGAAAGCAAGTATAAGAGAAGGGACTTAAGGTAAGTAAGCAATTAGAGTCTTTGTTTTGATTAATTGCTGAGTGTTTATAGTGACATTTATTTTCTAATGATGAATTGAACACGATTCATACCTATGTAAAGTTTATTTGAAAGAGAATGTATATACACCCTTATAAATTTCCCATTTTACAGTGTTTTTTTATTATACAGCCAAAGATGAAAATGTTTCTAACTTACCAGTGTTTTCCAGGAATCATAAAAACTTACTTTTTGGAATTAAGTTCCAGAGTAAATATTTTCCCTGAAGATGAATTTTGTGTGCTTTCTTGTATCAGAAAGCAAAAATATCACATATCACATGAAATTACCCCTTTTGCTTTGTTTTTACCAGTAATAAACTTAGAAACTATTACCTGATGATTTACTATTCTTCACCAAGCACCAAAATACATTAACTTGTTATTTTTCTCATAAGATCGTCCCTGATCTGTTCTTAAATATCTTCTCAGGCACTGCTGATTTTTTTTAAATCAGCCTTTAGCCTTTTCGATGTAGCAGAGTACAAACCTTAAACAAACACATTAAATTTCACTTCTGTTATCTGGTATATCTGTGATTAACAACCATTTACATCTTAAGAAAAGGTTTATTCTATATGGAGTCAAGTCCATAGAACATTCCATATATAAGAAAGTTCTACCTCTCAGATCTCAGGTGCCCACTAGGTATCAAGAGAAAATACTCAGATGTACTTATTCATAAACAAGCAGTACTTGTTTAGTACTCTGCCTGCCTTGTTCAAGTAGTCATAACCTTCCTGTTACCAGAACAGCATAAAAACAGATATATTCACAGGTGTATCAGGTCAGCTTTATTAGCTCTGCACCTTCTAATCACCAGTGGCCAGATCATCTGTGTTAACATGAGGTCATGCAAAACCTTACAGGCATCTAAATCACACTCTCTGGCTGATACACCATAATTTTCACTAAGTCCCAAAATATTGTATATATACACATAGCAACTCAGTAGAGGCATTAGAGTAATGAAGTCCAGAAAGATAGGCCTCTAGGCCTCCATGATGAAGGGAAACGACGTAATTGCCAATCCGCCAACCTATTCTAAATGGGACAGAATGATCTTCAATTTTAAGCTAAACCTTCCAAATTTAAAAAAGACTTTTTAAAAAAATTAAATTCCATGCCTTTCCTATACATCCCTGTATTTGTCTATCTGATACAACTTATTAACCCCATAAACCAATGTTCAACAAAGTATAGAGGGTCCTTATATAAGCTTTGTGGCCCGGCACCTCTATACTGACCCCCATATTTCCAACATCATCAGCCAAACTAATTTTACTTTGGGCTGACTATACCTACTCTGTGCAGAAGAATTAGATGCTGGTAGCTACTAACTCTCTAGTGACTCATCATTTGTTTTGAAATTGTAGTATATATGTATGTGTATATATGCCATTGCCTGGGGCACTTCTTAAAATAACAGATTCCTGTACTCACCAAACCCCTAGGTCTCAGCTGTACTGGCATATCCTTTTAGTTAAAACTAAAGCCTTTGATTATTTTGAACCAACAATGAGATACACTGCTATAGAATCTCTAGGCTCTATCATCAAAAGCAATATACTGTTTTAAGATATAATTATATCTCTCTCTGAATAAAACTTACTCTCTGAATAAAACTAAAAATTATATGTTGTGTTCTGGGCTTTTATGGAATAAGAATATTAGTCTTCATGGTATGTTTAAGTATCTTCTATAAAATTCTACCCGAAATCAGCATTCTCCGTTGTTTTACTCAAAGCCCCTTATATTAGGAGCTGCCGATCAAGTTCTCCTTGAATTTCATGATAGGATAAAATTTGTCTTGTTTTAGAGGAAAAGTTGTTTTATTGAATAACAAGATCAATACAAATTCTATACATTTTTATCATAGTTGTTTTGATGTTCAGAACTAACTTGGCACTCAGTTGCATTAATACATCCCAGCTATCAGGCATAATCATTTGCCTGTTCTTTTTATTCTGTGATTGATTAATTGATTATGCCACCTCAAATTCTTTCAGAAATATAAATTATACACAGGTAAAATTTTAAATACTCAATAACTTTTTATTATGGAAGACTATTATGTTTTAGCTTGTAGCTATTGAAAATAAATTTGCCAAAAGTATTGCCTTTATGCAGCATGTTTCTAACTAGTTTTGTACCCTTTTGTTTACATTTAGCTTCATCAAACAGAATTATTGAAAGGATATTCTCTGGGGCAGTAACAAGGTAAGAAAAAGCATCTGAGTTTAAAAATGAATTACAGATGTGGAACCTGAGTGGCTCAGTGGGTTAAGCCTCTGCCTTCAGCTCAGGTCATGATCTCAGGGTCCTGGGATCCAGCCCCATGTTGAGCTTCCCGCTCAGCAGTGTCTGCCTCTCCCTTTCCCTTTGTCCCTTTCCCCACCCCCTCCGCTCTCTCTCTTTCTCAGATAAATAAAATCTTAAAAGAAAAATGAATTAATTACAGGTAACACTTTAACAATCTCACTTTAGCACAGCTACCTGCACACCGTGGCTTCATACACGATAGTAGTAACTCTTTAATTTATGGGCATTAGTCCTTTACCTAAATACAGGTAACAGTATTTGATCCTGGTGACTATTTGCATTCAAATTGGAAACCAGACTTCTTTCTTCTTACCTACAAATGTCTTCTGGTTTTGCAAACAATATAGGCAATGGAGGGGATGCTCTTTGTTAGGTTTCTAGCCTTCTAATTTTTCTTTGACTTAATTTCCAAAGAAAGATACTGCTTTATTTCTTAGTCTGTCATCCTACTAAATTTATCTGAGTAATTGCTCAAGAAACTTTATAACCATGTGTTTTCTTCAGGGGAAAAACAGTACAGAAAGAGGGAAGAATGAGCTATGCAGACTTTGTTTGGTTTTTGATCTCTGAGGAGGACAAAAGGAACCCAACAAGGTATGACTTCTTTTTTTTTAATTAAAAATAAGTTAATTAACATATGGTGTATTCGTTTCAGAGGTAGAATTTAGTGATTCAACCCAGTATGATTTCTAAGTTTCCTTTGCCAGGGATGTTAAACACTTGAACAAAGCTTTAAAAAGTCATGATGTATACTCAGTGGATGCCATCTTGGCCTAGGGGCACCAAGTTGAATTAGACTTAGTGTCTGCCCTCTCAGACTGAATCCGTAGTCACAGCATATCAAGAGAAGTGCTTTTACCCCCAGAAACAAAGGTAAAGTGACATGTGAGCTGGCCCTAAGAGTTAAATAGGACTAGTAAGCTTTAATACAGAATGTGGGAATATATATTAAGAGTTTTCATTGTTTTATGATCTTGATGGTTCAGTAGTAAATTTACTGAGAGGGAAAGAAACAAATTGTGGATGACTGGTATGGACAAATTAGAATCATCTCTCCCTTCCCTTAGCACTCTCAAGCATACCTTGATTTGTAGTTGTGAACATACACTTCTCTTTCTTGCCACTAGTCTCTCTCTTATTTAAGCCACAAATCTAGGTACCTCTCTTCTTTTTGTTCCCAGCTTTTGTTAACATAGTACCCACCACATAGTTTGTGCTTTGTACCAAGGGGCGGGGAGGCTGTATGTATTCCTTGGAGCTGCTTGCTAGTATAACTGACTCAGCTGTCTGTATGTTGGATCTAGAAGTTAGCTAAATGTTGGATGCGTAGTTGGGAAATCAAGGAAGTAGAAATAAAACTAAGCTATTTCTTGTACAGCCTGTTAGATTATTTTAAAATAACTTTGTTTTCCATTTCAAAGAATAATTTATCGTCCATTAGAGACAATTTAGAAAACATGGATAAGCAGAGGAAAACAAATTTTAATACTAATAATTCTAACATTCAGAATAAGAGACTGTTAAAAATTGGTATATATTATACAGTCTCTTTCATTTATTTTTACATACTTTTTGGATATTTAGATTAGTTCCATTAGATTACCATACACTCCCAAATTTTTATGGAATGCTTTCCAAAACAATAGTTACAGCTAAATGGCTGTAACATCCACTACTGTTTTCATTAACATAAATTCCCCAAAATAGATTGTTAGGTCAATAGGGTATAGACATTTTTAAGGGCATTTATAAATATTATTAAGTTGCTCTTTGGAAAAACTGTATAATTTTATACTTTTGTCAACAAGGTACTGAGCATATTTCTTATAACACCTACTAACACTGGGTATTTTCTGCTTATAAATATTTTCCAATTTGATAAATAAAAAATTCAGTATTTTATTTTGCATTTGATTACTAATGCTGAATTTTTTTCATATGTATTCAGTTTTATTCCATTTTAAGCAGCTTACCTTTTCAAGTCTTCTGCATTTCTGCTGGATTAGTTTTTTAAGTTTATTTTTTTATCACAAATACATATTAAATATTTTTAAAATACACATTCAAAACCTTAATATAAAATTCATTCATAATTCCATGGCCCATATTTAACATTGGTGTATATCCTTCCACTCTTCTTCCCTTTTCCTCTCTACCCATGCTTTCTCCTCCTTCTCCCTTCCCTCCTCCTTCATTCTTTCTCCCAGCACCAGAAGATATACTATGCCAAATGGTATCATACTATATAGATTTGTAACACACTTTTTCACATAACAGTATATTTCCTTGCCAGTAAGTATGCATCTTTATAATATACCATTAGTTAACTATTTTGAAAGCTTAGGTTTTTTTCAGTTAGATCACCAGAATTTCCAAAGATTTGAAGACTATGCATTTTTCCAATTCTTGCCATTTCAGTGTCAATTCTCAATCTTTTCTCTCACTTATTTCCTCAATTATGAAAAAAGCTTTTCTCAAATAATTCTCACCCATGCTTTCCTCTCTCTGGAACCCCTATTATCCCATAAGAACAAATGAAGAGAACTAGAAATGTTAATGAAGAAGATTAATAACAAACTCTATGAAGATATACTTGTTCTCTTTTCTTCTTTCAGTGTCTTTAAAAAACAAAAATTACATAAAGTAATAGAAGAGTGTAGTTTGGGGTTTGTAATATATGCAGATATAATATGTATAGTAAAGTAATAATTAGAACAGTATAGTTTTAGGCTTGTAATATATAGAGATGTAATATGTATAGCAATGATAGCACAAAAAGAGGGCAGAAGGAATAAAGTTATATAGGAGTAACATTTTAGTCTCACTGGAATTAAGTATAAATCTGAAGTATAT
The DNA here is from genome assembly GCA_004023965.1 of Spilogale gracilis. Classification (NCBI taxonomy): domain Eukaryota; kingdom Metazoa; phylum Chordata; class Mammalia; order Carnivora; family Mephitidae; genus Spilogale; species Spilogale gracilis. The sequence goes on from PITA01007292.1 coordinate 82,595, forward strand.
TCTAAGAAGTTAAAAATGTATATGGCAGCCCCTCTTTCTGCCCACAGGTCCTGTCCTCATGCTTTAAAAAAAGTGCCTTTTTGTACCAAATAAATAAATAAATAATAAAAAACACAAAAAAATAGAAATGTATATGGCAAGCCCCTAGAGTAACCAATAGAAAATTAACTCAAAATTATATAGTGAAAAAAAATCATTAAAAGAATTAGAATGTTACACTTAGAAAATAATTCACTTAATGTAAAGGAAAGCAGTAAAGGAGAAACAGAAAAAATGCCAAGACAGAGAGAAAACAAAAGGTATATGGCAGACATAAGTCTAACTATATCAGTAATAACAATTTATAAATGTGAATGGATTAAGCATTCCTTTGAAAGGCAGAGATTTTCAAGCTGGATTTAAAAAACCAATATGTAGGGCGCCTGGGTGGCTCAGTGGGTTAAAGCCTCTGCCTTCATCTCAGGTCATGATCTCAGGGTCCTGGTATCAAGGCCCACATTGGGCTCTCTGCTCATCAGGGAGCCTGCTACCTCCTCTCTCTCTGCCTGCCTCTCTGCCTACGTGTGATCTCTCAGTCAAATAAATAAATAAAATCTTTTAAAAAAATGTAATTATATGCTATCTACGTGAGAAATAATAGATTTAAAGATAAAATAGGGAGAAAAAATAGGAAGTATAGGGATAAGTCATACAAACAACAATGATAAGAAATTTGGAATGGCTTTATAAATATCAGAGAATGTAGATTTTAATACAAAAATAGTTACTAAAGATGAACAGGAAGACACTACAATTACATATATGCATCACAATGTCAAACCCTAAAATACATGAAACAAAACTGACAGAATTAAACAATTCAACAATAATAGTTGAAAACTTCTATAGCCCTCTTTCAGTGATGGATGAACAACCAGGAAGAAGATCAATAAGGAAACAGAAGTCATGAACAACACTACAAACAAAACTAAAAACCAAATAGACCTAACAGATATCTATAGAACACTCTACCTAAGAACAGTAGAATATATATTCTTTTCAAGTACACATGGAATATTCTCCAGGATAGAATATATGGCAGGCCATAAAATAGTCTCAGTATAAAAAGAAGTAAAATCATACAAAATATATTCTCTGACCATAATGGAATAAAGTTAACAATAACAGATAGGAATTTGGGAATTTACAGACATGTAAAAACAACACACTGCTTAAATAAGCAAAGGAAAAAAGAAGAATACATCAAAGAAAATAATTTGAAATGGGGGCACCTGGGTGGCTCAGTTGGTTGGGTGACTACCTTCGGCTCGGGTCATGATCCCGGAGACCCCAGATCGAGCCCCGCATCGGGCTGCCTGCTCGGTAGGAAGCTTTCTTCTCCCTCTCTCACTCCCCTTGCTTTGTTCCTTCTCTCGCTGTGTTTCTCTCTGTCAAATAAATAAAATATTTTTTAAAAAAAAGAAAATAATTTGAAATTAATGAAAATTAAGGGGAAAGTACCAAAACTGTAAGATGAATGAAAGTGGAAAAAGAATGCCAAACTCATGGGATGTAGCAATGCTACATGCAGTACCAAGAAATGTATAGCGATAAACACATATACTAAAAAACAAGAAATGTCTCAAATCAATAACCTAACCTTCTACTTTAAGATGCTGGGGAAAAAAAGAGCAAATTAAGCTTAGCAAACACAAAGAAGAATAATGACTGTGGTGAATAAATTAGAGAATAGAAAAACAATAGAGAAGATCAATGGAACCGAAAGTCAGATTTTTAAAAAAAGATTAATAAGGCCTTAGCTACACTGATCAAGAAAAGAAGAGATAACGTTTAAATTGTTAAGGTCAGAATAAAAGAGGTAACCTGAATGCTGACCTTACAGGAATAAAAAAATATATATAGGGACGCCTGGGTGGCTCAGTTGGTTAAGCAACTGCCTTCGGCTCAGGGCATGATCCCAGAGACCCAGGATCGAGTCCAACATCGGGCTCCCTGCTCGGCGGGAGGCCTGCTTCTCCCTCTCTCACTCCCCCTACTTGTGTTCCCTCTCTGGCTGTGTTTCTCTCTGTCAAATAAATAAAATCTTTAAATATATATATATATATCACAATTTTATATTAACAAATTAGATAACTTGGACAAAATGAGCAAATTTTGGTTCAATTTTGGGGGGGACAGTGGTTCAAGATGAAATAAAAACTCTGAATAGGAAAAATAATCCCAGGCTGATATGGCTTCACTGGAACATGATACCATTTTTAGAAACAAAACAAATGAACACAGGGGTGGGGCACAAGGGAGATGCAGACTGGAAACAGATTCTTAACTATAGAGAACAAACCAATGGTTACTGGAGGGGTGGTGGGTAGGGGGATGGGTCAAATATGTGATGAGGTTAAGGAGTCCACTAGTTGTAATGAGCAGTGGGCATTATATGTAAGTGATGAATCACTAAATGGTATCACTGAAAAAATAGTAATTCTTTACAACCTTCCAAAAAATAAAAGAGTAAAGAACACTTCCAGATTCATTCTACAAGGCCACTATTACCCAGGTATCCAAGCCAAACAAAAATGCAAAGTTGGTTTACCATTAAAAATCAATCAATGTAATATACTGTATTAATAGAACAAAGGATAGAAACCACATGATCATCCTAGTAGTCTCAGAAAAAACAGTTGAAAAAGTCCAATACCTCTTCTTGATTAAAAAACTTAAACTAAAAATGGAAGGGAATTTCTTTGACCTGATAAAGGATATTTGTGATAAACCCACAGCTAACAACTAGTGTGTAGTGAAAGATAGAAAGCTGTTCCCTGTGATCAGGAAAAAACAAAAATGTCTTTTCTTTCAACATTGTACTGAAGGTTCTAACCAGGACTACCAGGCAAGTTAATGAAATAAGAATCATCCAAATTGGAAAGGAAGAAGGAAAACTATCTATTTGAATATAGGAAATCCCAAGAAATCAACTGAAAAACTATTAGAACTCAGTAAAGATTAAGTAAGTTGTAGGATATAGTACAAATTTATAAAAAATCAATTCCATTTCTGTGCACAGAACTCAGTAAAGATTAAGTAAGTTGCAGGATATAATACAAATTTATAAAAAATCAATTCTGGGGTGCCTGGGTGGCTCAGTTGGTTAGGCGACTGCCTTCGGCTCAGGTCATGATCCTGGAGACCTGGGATCGAGCCCCACATCGGGCTCCCTGCTCGGCGGGAGGCCTGCTTCTCCCTCTCTCACTCCCCCTGCTTGTGTTCCCTCTCTGGCTGTGTTTCTCTCTGTCAAATAAATAAAATCTTAAAAAAAAAAAAAAAAATCAATTCTACTTCTGTGCACAGCAATGAAAAGCAAAAAATAAGGAAATCATTCCAGTTATAATAGCAAAAAGAATAAAATACCTGGAATAAATTTAACAAAAGAAGTATACAACTTATACTGTGTGAACTATAAAACATTGTTGAAAGAAATTAGGGAAGATCTAAATGAAGTGAAGCCATCCCATATTGATGGATCAGAAGGTTTAAAAATAGTTAGCATGTCAGTACTCCACAAATAGATTTGTAGATTTAAAGCAACTTCTTAGAAAATCCCAGCTACTTTTTGTTGTTGTTTTGTAGAAAGGAAAAAGCTGAATCCTGAATTCGTATGTAACTACAAAGGTATCAGAGTAGCCAAAACAGTCTTGAGAAAAAGCAAAATCATAGGATTCACACATTTCAAAATATACAGTGCTAACATAAACAAGACAGTGTGATACTGTCATAAATCTTGACATATAGATAAAGAGAATTAGGAGTCCAGAAGTAAAAAAATAAATAAATAATTTATGGCTAGTTGATTTTCAACTAGGATGCCAAGATAATTCTAATGCGGAAAAAAAATAGTCTTTTAAGAAAGGGTACTGAGAGTTGGATATACATGCAAAAGAAATACTGTCACAAGAACTAAGGAATCCAGGTAAGAGACTGCAGCACCTGGACAGAGCACAGAAATTAGAAAAGAAGAAGAAGGTAGAAAGGAAAATCTCATATTACCTGTGTCACCCCATCTCTAAAGCCCAAGCAGCCCAGTATGGAGAGACACCCTCCCCATAGGGGAAGGAGAGTGAAGTGAGTGCCCAGTGTGACTGTGGACCCCAGCAACAGGCCCCTGGTGAACACCAATACCAGGCTAGCACCAGTGGGCCCAGCCACTAGGCCCAGCCCAATGCCAGGCCAATCCCCATGGACCCAGGCTCCAGACCCACCCCTGTGGTCCCAGGCTCCAGGCTCATTTTAGCACCAAGCCAGACCTCACAACACCAGACTCCACGGGGGCAACTATAGACCATCCTCCATAATTGTCCAGCACCAGGCTGGCCCCTGCAACCCCATGCTTGCCCCAGTGCCAGATCAGGCCCTAGACACCAGGTTCCAGCAAAACCGAGGAGATCTGAACAATGACGAGACCCAAGAGACTGGGGCTTCAGGCCCACACCTATACTTCTGGCATCACAGACCCATCCCAGCAGCAAGCTATGCCTTGTAGACTCTGTGTCAAGACCAGTTTCTACCACATCAGCCCCCATGAACCCAGGCATAAGCTTGCTCACCTGCTGAACCATGTCTCCTGAGGATTCTAGGCGCAAATTCACCCAAAGAACCTAGGAGACAGCTTGCACAGAATTTCAGAACACACAGAATGCTAAAGGGCATTCCCTGCCAAAGTCAGTCTTTAAAGACTGAAAGAGATGCCTACTTTTTCAGATGTAGTGACACCAATGCAGTGTGACAAGGACCTTGAATAACCAAGGGAATGTGACATCACCAAAGAAACAAAATACCAGTGACTGACATAAAGAAATTGAAACCCCATAAACTGTGTGATGAAGAATTCAAAATAATCATCTTAAAAAATTTCAGTGAACTACACGAGAAAATGGAACTAAGCAAACTCAGGGTAACAATACATGAAGAAAATGAGAAGTGCAACAAAGAGAAACCATAAAACCAGCCAAAATGACATTCTAGGGCTGAAGAACACAACGACTGCACTGAAAAATTCCAGGACAGCTTCACCAGCAGACTCTATCAAGCAAAAGAAAGAATTAGTGAACATGAAGGCAAGTCAACTGAAATTACCCAGTCAGAGGAAATAAAAGGAAAAGAAAAAAAATGAAAAAGAGGGCAAAAACTCTAGAGGAATTATGGGACACCACTAAGAGAAACAATATTCATATTAATGGGAGTCCCAGAAGAAACAGATTTTAAAAAAGGAAAAAAACCTTATTTATTTATTTATTTGTTTGTTTGTTTTTAAGATTTTTTTTTTAATTTATTTTGACAGAGAGAAACACAGCAAGAGAGGGAACACAAGCAGAGGGAGAAGCAGGCTTCCTGCCGAGTAGGGAGCCTGATGTAGGACTCGATCCTGGGTCTCCGGGATCACGACCTGAGCCGAAGGCAGTTGCTTAACCAACTGAGCCACCCAGGCGCCCCGGAAGAAAACTTATTTAAAGAAATAATGACAGAAAACTTCACTGATCCATAATCTGGATAGGGAAATGAACATCCAGATCCATGAAGTCCAAGAAACCCCAAATATAAAATATAAAGAGATCTTCACCAAGACACATTATAAGCAAATTCTCAAATATCAAAGACAGTTTTGAAAACAGCAAGAGAAAACCAACTCATCATGTACATGAGAATCCCTAGCAGTGGATTTCATAGCAGACTGCCTTGCAGACTAAGAAAGAATAGAATGATATATTCAAAGTGCCAAAAGAAAAAACTGCCAACCAAGACTGCTGTACTTGGGAAGGCTGTCCTTTGGGGTAAAAAAGGAGAGCTAAAGACTTTCTCACTCAAACAAGATCTGTGGGAGTTAATCGCAGTAGACCTGCTTTACATAAAATGCTAAAGAGAGTTCTTTAAGTTGAAAGAATGCTAACTAAAAGGAAAACATACAAAAGTGTGAAACTAAAAGCATAGTCAAATTCAGAATACTCTAATACTCTAATGGTAGTGCATAAATCACTTTTAACTCTGGTATATAATTAAAAGACAAAGGTATCAACTGTATCTGCAATTATATACATAGTTATATATAGATACAATTATATACAGCATATAGAAAAGAAATAAACTATGACATCAGTAACAAAATGTTGCAGAAGGACAAGTTAAATCAGAGTTTGTATGAAATTGAACTTAAGTTGTTATTACCAACTTAAAATAGATCGTTACAACTATGTTTTATTGGAAGCTTCATGTTAACCAAAAAAGAAACCTATGGTAGATACACAAAAGATAGAGTAATTAAAATACAACACTACAAAAAATTAACAAATGACAAAGGATGACAGCAAGAGAGGAATAACAGAATTACACAGTAGTTGAAACCAATTTACAAAATGGCAGTAGTAAATTCTTATAACTACTTTAAATGTAAATGGATCAAAATCGCCAATTAAAAGACACAGAGTGGCAAAATGGGTTAAAAAACAAGATCCCACAATGTTCTGCCTACTAGGGACTCATTTTACCTCCAAGGACACACATAAGCTAAAAGTGAAGGGATGGGGAAAGATCTTCCATTCAAGTGGTAACCAAAAGAGAGCAGGGTGACATTACTTAATATCAGACATAATAGACTAAGTCAAAAGAAAGTCATTATATAATGATAAAGGGATTGATACATCAAGAGGATACAATAGCTGTGAATATTTATGCACCCAACATTGCAGTACCTAAGTGTATAAAGTAAATATTGACAAAACTGGGGGAGAAAATAGCAGTGTAATAATAGGGGACCTCAGTAACCTACTTGCAACAATAGGTAGATAATCTAGCCCTAAAATTAGGAAACAGCAGACTTGAACAGCACTACAGACCAAATCATCCTAACAGACATATGCAGAGCATTTCATCCAAGAGCAACAAGATACACATTCATTTTAAGCATGCACAGAGAATTTTTCTGGGTAGCTCATAAGTCAGGCCACAAAACAAGTCAACATATTTAAGAATATTGAATTATATCAAGTATCATTTCCAACCACAGTTTAAAAAAAAAAAAAAACCTAGAAGCCAGTAGCAGGAGGAATATTGCAAATATGTTGAAAGTAAAAACAGTCATGATCAATTAGTCAAAGAAGAAACCAGAAGTAAAATAAAAAAGTATCTTGAAAAAAAAATGTATCAGCAAAAGCAGTTCTAAGAGGGAGGTTTAATAAATGCCCATGGTAAGAAAAAAAGATCAGATAACCTAGCTTTTATATCTCAAAAAACTAGAAAAAGAACACACTAAACCTAAAATTACCAGAAGGAAGAAAATAATAAAAATCAAATAAATAGGGGCACCTGGGTGGCTCAGTTGGTTCAGCGACTGCCTTCGGCTCAGGTCATGATCCTGGAGACCCGGGATCGAGCCTCACATCGGGTTTCCTGCTCAGCGGGAAGCCTGCTTCTCCCTCTGCTTGTGTTCCCTCTCTTGCTGTGTTTCTCTCTGTCAAATAAATAAAAATAAAATATTTTTTAAAAATCAAATAAATAACTGAGAAATAATAAATAAAATAATAATAAATTATTAAAAATCAGGAATAAATGACATACAGACTACAAAAGATCATTGAAACTAAGACTTGTTTTTTGTTTGTTGTTTTTTTTATTGTTACTTAAATTTTTTTTTCCAGTGTTCCAAGATTCATTCCCCATTCCCCACACCCAGTGCTCCATGCTTTAGGTGTCCCCAGTACCCACCACCAGGCTCTCCCATCCCTCTACCCCCCTCCCTCCAAGTCCCTCAGTTTGTTTCTCTGTCCAAAGTCTCTGTTGTTTCGTTTCTCTTCCTGGATTACCCTAGTTCCCATTTACTTTCCTTCTCCCACTGTCCTCCAGGTTACCCCTCATGCACCACAAGTAAGTGAAACCATGTGGTACTTGACTTTCTCTTCTTGGCTTATTTCACTCAGCATAATCTCTTCCAGTCCAGTCCATGTTGCTACAAAAGTTGGATATTTATCCTTTCTGATGGAGGCATAGTATTCCATTATATATATGTACCACATCTTCTTTATCCATTCATCTGTTGATGGGCACCTTGGCTCTTTCCACAGTTTGGCGATTGTGGCCATTGCTGCGATGAACGTTGGTGTACATATGGCCCTTCTTTTCACTACATCCGTATCTTTGGGGTAAATGCCCAGTAGTGCAATTGCAGGGTCATAGGGTAGCTCTATCTTTAATTTTTAAAGGAATCTCCACACTGTTTTCCAAAGCGGCTGCACCAACTTACATTCCCACCAACAGTGCAAGAGGGTTCCCCTTTCTCCACAGCCTCTCCAACACTTGTTGTTGCCTGTCTTGTTAATTTTGGCCATTCTGACTGGTGTAAGGTGGTATCTCAGAGTGGTTTTGATTTGAATTTCCCTGATAGCTGGTGACGCTGAACATTTTTCATGTGTCTCTTAGCCGTTTGTATATCTTCTATGGAGAAGTGCCTCTTCATGTCTCTTGCCCATTTTTTGATGTATTCCTCTTCTTTTTGGGTGTTGAGTTTGAGTAGTTCCTTATAGATCTTGGATACCAGCCCTTGTCTGTAGTGTCATTTACAAATATCTTCTCTTATTCTGTGGCTTGCCTCTTTATTTTGTTGACTGTTTCCTTTGCTGTACAGAAGCTTTTTATTTTGATGAAATCCCAGAAGTTCATTTTCACTTTTGTCTCCTTTGCCTTTGGAGACATGTCTTGAAAGAAGTTGCTGTGGCCGATGTCAAAGAGGTTACTGCCTATGTTCTCTTCCAGGATTTTGATGGAGTCCTGCCTCACGTTGAGGTCTTTCATCCATTTCAACTTTGCCTTTGTGTGTGGTGTAAGAGAATGGTCTAGTTTCATTCTTCTATACGTAGCTGTCCAATTTTTCGAACACCATTTATTGAAGAGACTGTTCTTTTTCCACTGGATATTTTTTCCTGCTTTTTCAAAGATGATTTGACCATAGATTTGTGGGTCCATATGTGGGCTCTCCACTCTGTTCCATTGGTCTATTTCTCTGTTTTTGTGCCAGCACCATGCTGTCTTGGTAATCACAGCTTTGTAATAAAGCCTGAAGTCAGGTTATAAGATGCTCCCAGCTTTGCTTTTCTTCTTCAGCAATTCCTTAGCAATTCGGGGTCTTTTTTGGTTCCATATAAATTTTAGGATTGTTTGTTCTAATGTTTTGAAGAATGTTGGTGGAATTTTGATTGGAATGGCATTGTTAGTGTAGATTGCTCTGGGCAGTATAGACATTTTGACAATGTTTATTCTTCCGATCCATGAGCATGGAATGCTCTTCCATCTTTTTGTGTCTTGTTCAATTTCTTTCATGAGTGTTCTGTAGTTCCTCCAGTACAGATCCTTGACTTCTTTGGTTAGGTTTATTCCTAAGTATCTTATAGTTTTTGGTGCTATAGTAAACGGAATTGATTCTCTGATTTCCCTTTCTATTTTTTCGTTGTTAGTATATAAAAATGCAACTGATTTCTGGGCATTGATTTTTTATCCTGCCACATTACCGAATTGTTGTATGAGTTCTAGTAGTTTGGGGGTAGAGTCTTTTGGGTTTTCCACATATAGTATCATGTCATCTGCAAAGAGAGAGAGTTTAACTTCCTCTTTGCCAATTCGAATACCTTTTATTTCTTTCTGTTGTCTGATTGCTGTTGCTAGGACTTCTAACACTATGTTGAACAGTAGTGGTGAGAGTAGGCATCCCTGCCTTGTTCCTGATCTCAGAGGAAAGGCTGTCAGTTTTTCCACATTGAGGATGATATTCGCTATGGGTTTTTCGTAGATAGATTTTATGAGGTTGAGAAATGTTCCCTCTCTCCCTATACTTTGAAGAGTTTTGATCAGGAACAGATGTTGTATTTTGTCAAATGCTTTTTCTACATCGATTGAGCGTACCATGTGGTTTTTCTCTCTTCTCTTATTGATTTGTTCTATCACGTTGATTGTTTTGCGAGTGTTAAACCACCCCTGCATCCCTGGGATAAAACCCACCTGATCATGGTGCATAATCTTTTTAATGTATTGTTGGATCCTGTTAGCAAGGATCCTGTTGAGAATCTTGGCATCCGTATTCATCAGCGATATTGGTCTGAAGTTCTCCTTTTTGATCAGGTCTTTGTCTGGTTTGGGGATTAGAGTGATGCTGGCTTCATAGAAATAGAAAGAGTCTCGAAGTTTTCCTTCCGTTTCTATTTTTTGAAAGAGCTTCAGGAGAATAGGTGTTATTTCTTCTTTGAATGTTTGGTAGAATTCCCCAGGGAATCCATCTGGGCCTGGACTCTTGTTTTTGGGGATGTTTTTGATCACTGCTTCGATCTCGTTACTGGATATAGGTCTATTCAGATCGTCAATGTCTTCCTGTTTCAGTCT
>PITA01007293.1:0-92840 GCA_004023965.1 Spilogale gracilis
AAAACTGCTTTTGCCAAAGTCAACCATGTTGAGCAGGACCTCTCACCTCTGTGTGCCATGGACTTCTCTGGGGGATGTGGTAAAGCTTATATACTCCTCCGGATTATTATTTTTAAGCGTATAAAATAAAACAGGATTTGAAAAGAAGACTTACAAAGAAAACTATAATGGAATATAGTTAATCCACAGATCCCTCTAACTAAAGCTAACGGATACCTGTTTGTTCTTAATCATGCATAATCTTTCGGTAGCATTTGCCATTACTGTGTGAGCTACCCCCTCCAAAAAATTAAAATGCTCTGCTTTTCCCTTCACTTCTACCATTTGTTCTTCTTGGACCTTTTATCCTTCTTGGTCTCATATGGGCCCTCCATACTCAAAATGCTGGTCTTTACAGGCCTGCTTCTCTTCTTACCAAAAACACGTATATGACCTCATCTACTCCGAGTTCAAGTACTGTCTAAAAAGGCCAAACTTTTGGGCGCCTGGGTGGCTCAGTGGGTTCAAGTCTCTGCTTTCAGCTCAGGTCATGATCTTAGGCTCCTGGGATCGAGGCCCGCATCGGGCTCTCTGCTCAGTGGAGAGTGTGCTTCTTCCTCTCACTCTGCCTACTTGTGATCTTTCTGTCAAATGAATAAATAAAATTGTTAATAAAATAAAATAAAAGGCCAAACTTTTATAACCAGCTATCTATTGGTCTTCTCTTCTTTAAGACTCGTGAGACCCCAAAGTGGGGTTCCTCTAATCCAGAGGAACAAAGAGACAATAAATGGGTATTGTTTTCAGCTTTTGGTAATTTGTTACACAGCAACAGAAGACTAATCTAGTGGTCAGACATCGTGGTTCTGGCAACACTTTTAGAAAAGGACGCATGAGTTACCAAGTAACTTGATGCTAGGAACTGCTGGCATTACCTAATTCTCCTTCTCCTAGAATGTCTTTTTTTCTAACGCCATGTTCACCAAGCAACTTTCTAATCCTTTGGTTTTATGGCAAAGCCTAAGATTTTCAGTGTTACAGAAAGTCCAAAACAATGAACTATAGAGAGTTCTGGTGATGGAATATATGGTGCAAATGGGACACAAGCAGAGGTTTGAGAGGTACTTTTGCAAGTGAGGCTTGCTCTTTTGGAAAGTTGCCCAGAGACTTCCATGTTATTAAGAAGCTAGACTAGCCTAGTGGAGGATGAGAGGCCGTGAGGAGAAAAACCATGGCTCAAAGCCAGCAGCAACTGCCACACATGCCAGCATACCCGTCCTGCCCATCCAGCCCTTTCAGCTGTTGTGTGACTGCAGCTGCCCAATGAGCTCAGAAGAACAGCAGGAGAAGCACCCAGCCAATCAACGAACAATGAGAAATAAACTGTATTAAGATGCTAATTCAGGATGATGTGTTCTAAAGCAAAAGAAATACTGATAGTCTCAATTTTCTCATCTATAAAGTTATGAACTCTGAAATTGTCTCCAACATAAACATTATGATTCACTCTTTCACTCTTCACATTCTCAGATATAAGAAACAAAACAAAAACAGATTTGGTGGGATGTTACATAGATTCGATGGAATTAAGAGGAATATTATAATTAATGAAGGTTTTAAGTGTTAAATATCCAGGGGGAACTTCTATGTAACACGACAGCCTGTAATAATACTTTTTGGTCTGTTTCCTTCTAAAACATCACTAAAATGACAGAAAAGAAATACACATGACTAAGAAACCAAAGTCAAAGGAACTCAAAAGGAAACAACAGTTCTTTGATTTCAACAAAATTTTAAAAGACCAAAACCAGGATAGTGATAAAGACTTTATACAACAAGTAGAGTATAAACTTACACAGAAGGTGGAGAAATAAACAAGTAGCAAGCAAACACACACACACACCTCTTGCCACTTGAGAAAGGAACAGGAATCAGAGTCACAAGGTGCATCTGAAAGAGGGCACAAAGAGTAAGACTAAAAAGAGAAGAGAGCAGGCGGAAGGTTTTAAAAGTAGTCTGAACATCCAGACCCTTTGCCTGCAACTATCCCTCCTTTTGAGAGCATTGAGCAGAGGTTTATGATTTAGGAAATGTTGAACTAGACAGGCTCCAGCATCAACAGTTTCAGGTAGGAGCAGAGGTATTATCAGAGAACAGGGGTAATTAAATGGAAGCAAAAATAATAAATCCTAAGGACTCTTCTCACTGATCTCCCACCTACCTCATATAACCAGAGATACCAGAATGTCTCTCTGAAGAAACAGAAATGGGCTATAGAAAGACCAGGTTCTTTTTGGAGAATAAAACTCTAATCATACAGACCTCCCAATCAGCATTTTAGTAGTTTACTCTAAAACTCAGAAGAAAGTTAGAGAACACCCAAAACGTGATGAAAATTTCTGAGTAGCTAAAGAAACAAATGGGAAAACAACTTGAAAGAAATGGGCAATTCAGGGAACAGGAAAAAAATACATACACACACACACACACACACACACACACACACACACACCCTAGGATGGGAGGTATGTGTATCATTAAAGAATACAGGCACTTGAGTGGTTCAGTCAGTCAAACATCTGATTCTTGATTATGCCTTGGATAGTGATCTCAGCGTTATGAGATCAAGCTCTGCATTGGGCTCCGTGCTCAGGGGGGACTCTGCTTAAGATTCTCTCTCTCTCCCACCCCCCAACTCACACTTGCTCTCTAAAATAAACACATCTTGAAAAAAAAAGCAATATACTAAAAAAAAAGCTCTTGGAAATCAAAGACATGATAACAAAAATTAAAACTTTGAAGAAGAGGTGTTAAGCTGAGAAAACAGAACAAAAGTAGAAAGGGTTAAGAAATGGGATAAAAGAGCAAATAAAACAGAGAAAACAAGAGTGACACTTAACAAATAAGAACATAAAATCTGCTATAAATCGAAGACATGGATTTTACTTTAATGTCATGTGTTAATTTTATGTGTCAACTTGTCAAGTGTGATGTGATCTGTAAGAAAAATATGTATTAGGTCTTCATCTGCAAGTTCCTAACTGGCAGCTCTCCAAACCCTTGGAACAAAGGTGTTTCCTGTCATGTTAATAATGTGACTTTTGGACCCCACTCTAAGGAAGGTAGGTTGTGAGAAAGTTAAACTTTTATTCCCCCTGCCCCCTAGTTCTGAAGAGACAGGGTCTGTGAGCATGAATGGAACACCAACAGCTAATGACTTAGTCAATCATGACCACAATGAAGTCTCTATAAAAACCCAAGACAGGGTTCAAAGAGCTTCCAGGTTGGTAAACACAAGGAGATTTGGGGAGAATGGCATGGTTTGATTGGGGAGGGAAGGGAAATGACACCAGCTAGACCCCAAGACCTGACCTTTACTACCCACCTCCTTGCCCTGCTTGTATTAACTGACCTTTGTCTCACATTTTTTACTTAAACTCTTCTTTCTAACTTACCTCTTAACGCAGGTGGATGTAAACTGAAACCATCCCTTGAGTAATAGTGACTATCCAGACAAGACCTCCAGCCAACCCAGACCACGCAAACCAGTTTGAGTGTAACCCTTGACTTGCTCCTGCCCAGATGGACCATGGAGTAACCCCTAGAATGACCAACTACTGTTACCTCATTATAATACTAAAATGTCTGCCCAAGAAGGAGCACAAGCCTCATTTACCTATCATATACCTATAAGCATGTTTCCTTAAGGCACATATATAGCCTTATACTAATACTAGCCCCTACATATGATAAATCTTCTCTTTTTAAATACTCATCCTAACCCTAAATAGAAGAAACCCATTCACCCTTACTAGGAGACTCACAGCTCTGGAAGTTATTCTCTGAGATCACCTTATTTGTTGCAAATAAAATTTCCTTTCTGTAACAACTTACCTGGTATAGTTTCTGTGACTCACCAAGGAGTGAACTCATGTTGGTTCAGTTACAGAAGCTTCTCACCCTTTCCCCCATACGTTGCCCTATACATCTCTTTCACCTGGCTGTTCCTGGATTAGTTATATCCTTTTATAATAAACCAGCTACCCAGTAAGTTTCTGAGTTCTGTGAGCAGCTCTAGCAAATTAAATGAACACAAGGAGGGATCATGGGAACTTGTTATTTATATCCAGTTGTTGAGAACAGGTAACAACACAGACCTCCTACTCGCATCTGAATGGGGGCTGGGGGAGCAGTCTTGTAGGACTGAACCCTTAACCTGTGGCATCTGAGGCTATTTCTTACAGTGATGGAACTGAGTTGAATTTTTGGATATCCTGCTGATGTCTGAAAACTGCTTGGCTGCTGTGTGGGAAACCTCCTCTCTAACCCCGTTATGGTGTCTAGCTGTTTGGTCCAACACCAGCCTACATGTTGCTGTGTAGGCCCTTTTTAGATAAGATTAACATTCAAATCAGTAGACTGTGAGGGGAGTCTGGGTGGCTCAGTCATTAAGCATCTGCCTTTGGCTCAGGACATGATTCCAGAGTCCCGGGATTAAGCCTTGCATCGGGCCCTGCTCAGCGGGAAGCCTGCTTCTCCCTCTCTCACTCCACCTGCTTGTGTTCCCTCTCTAGCTGTGTTTCTGTCAAACAAATAAATAAAATCTTAAAAATAAATAAATCAGCAGACTTTGAGTAACTACCCTCTATAATGGGCCTTAGCCAATCAGTTGAAGGCCTAAGAGCAAAGATTTCATGGAGTTTAGCTTCAAGATTGCAAGATCACCTCTTATCTGAATTTCCAGTCTGCTAATCTGCCCAGTAATTTTTCTGATATTGGCCATGGCAACTTTTGGTAAGCTGCCAAAATCACATAAACTAATTCCTTAAAAAATAAACCTTTCTCTATATACATCTTACTGGTTCTGCTTCGATACTAATACTCTGGTACTTAAAGTGGTTCTAGAGGAAGACAATCCTTTTTTTAAAATATCATAAACAGTTCTAAAATTATAATTAACATACAGTGTGATATTAGTTTCAGGTACACAATATAGCAATTGTATACATTACTCAGTGCTCATCATAGTAAGTGTACCTTAATCCCCTTCACCTATTTCACCCATCCCCCCGGGGACCCACCTCACATCTGGTAACCATCAGTTTTTTTTTAAATTTAAGAATCTGTTTTTCTTTTTTCTTTGTTCATTTCTTAAATTCCACATATAGCAAAGTCATAGGATAGCTATCTTTCATTTATTTCACTTAGCATTACACTGTCTAGATCCATTCAAGTTGTTGCAAATGGCAAAATTTCACTCATTTTTTTTATGGCTGAGTAATATCCCATCATACATGTATGTATTGTACATTCTTTACCCATTCATCTATCGATGAGACACTTGAGTTTCTTCCATAATCTGGCTATTGTAAATATTGCTGCAGCAAACACAGGCATACATATATCTTTTCAAATTAATGTTTTCATATTCTTTGGGTAAATACCCAGCAGTGGAATTACTGTATCATACAGTAGTTCTGTTTTTAATTTTCTGAGAAACTTCCATACGGCCTTCCACAGTTGCTGCACCAGTTTCCACTCCTGCCAACTGCGCAGTGTTTTTTCTCCACATCCTCACCAACACTTGCTTTTTGTTTTTGATTTTAGCCATTCTGACAGGTGTGAGGTAGTATCTCCTGTTTTCTTTTTTTTTTTTTCATTGTGGTTTGACTTGCATTTTCCTGATGATGAGTGATGTTAAGCATCTTTTCATGTGTCTGCTAGCATTCTGGAGGTTTTTGGAGAAATGTCTGTTCATGTCTTCTGCTCATTTTTTTAAATTGGACTTTTTGGTGTTGAGATAATAGTTTTTTAAAATATATTTTGGATACTAAAACCTTACTGGGTATGTCACTTGCAAGTATCTTTTCCCATTCAGTAGATTGTTCTGTTGATTGTTTTCTCTGCTGCACAGAAGCATTTATTCTGATATAGTCCCAAGAGTTTATTCTTGCTTTTGTTTCCCCTGCCTCAGGAGACAGAGAAAAAGTTGCTATGGCCAATACCAGAAAAATTACTGCCTATGCTCTCTTCTAGGACTTTTATGGTTTCAGGTCTCACATTTAGGTCTTTACTTCATTTTAAATTTATTTTTGTATATGGTATAATAAAGTGGTCCAGTTCCATTCTTTTGCATGTAGCTATTCAGTTTTCCCAACATCATTTATTAAAGGGACTGTCTTTTTCCCATTGTATATTCTTGCCTTCTTTACCGAAGAAAACTTGGCCAGAAAATCATGGGTTTATTTCTGAACTCTCTATTCTGTTCCATTGATACATGTGTCTATTTTCTGCCAGTACCATACTGTTTTAGTATAGCTTTGTAGAATAGCTTGAAATCAGGGATTGTGATACCTCCAGTTTTGTTCTTTTTCAAGATTGCTCTAGCTAATCATGGTCTTTTGTGGTTCCCCATACATTCTGGGATTATTTGTTCTAGTTTTGTTTAAAAAAAAATGCTGTTGGTTACTGATAGGGAGCACTAAATCTATTATTGCTTTAAGTTGTTTGAGGTTTTTTGTTTTTTAAAGACTTTATTTATTCGACAGAGAGATAGTGAGAGCGAGCGCAAGTAGGCAGAGTGGCAGGCAGAGTGAGAGGGAGAAGCAGGCTCTCTATTGAGCAGGGAGCCCAACGTGGGGCTTGATCCCAGGACCCTGGAATCATGACCTATGACAAAGGCAGCCACTTAACCCACTGAGCCACCCAGGCGCTCCGATACATTTTAACATTATTTGTTCTCCCAAAGCATGAGCATGAAATAATCTTTCCATTTGTGTCATTTCAATTCATTTCATCAATGCATTATAGTTTTAAGAGTACAGATCTTTCACTTCCTTGGTTAAGTTTATTCCTGGTATTTTACTATTTTTGGTGCAATTGTAAATGGGAATGTTTTCTTAATTTCTCTACTACTTTATTATTAGTGTATAGAAATGTAATGAACTTCTCTGTATTGATTTTATATCATAGGACCTTACTGAATCCATTTATCAGTTCTAGCAGCTTTTTGGTGGAGTCTTTCAGGTTTTCTGTAACTGCAAATAGTAAGTTTCACTTCTTCCTTACCAATTTGGATGCCTTGTATTTCTTTTTCTTGTCTGAGTGCTGTGGTTAGGATTTCCAGTACTATGTTGAATAAAAGTGCTAAGAGTAGACATGCTTGTCTTATTCCTGATCTTAGGAGAAAAGTGCTCAGTTTTTTTCACAAATGAATATGATGTTAGCTGTGGGCTTTCACATATGGACTTTATTCTGTTGAGGTTTGTTCCCTCTAAACTTACTTTGTTGAGGGTTTTTCTCATGAACAGATATGTACTTTGTCACATGCTTTTCCTCCACCTATTGAAATGACCATGTTTTTATCCTTTCTCTTACTTATGTGATATATCATGCTGATGGCTTTGCAAATACTGACCCAGTTTTGTGTTCCAGGGCAAAAAAAAATCCCACTTGATTGTGGTGAATAATTTTTTTTTTTTCATTTAGTTTTTGGGTTGTTTTTTTTTTTTAAGATTTTATTTATTTGACAGAGAGAAACACAGCCAGAGAGGGAACACAAGCAGGGGGAGTGAGAGAGGGAGAAGCAGGCTTCCCACAGAGCAGGGAGCCCGATGTGGGACTCGATCCCGGGTCTCCGGGATCATGACCTGAGCCGAAGGCAGTGGCTTAACCAACTGAGCCACCCAGGTGCCCCGTGAATAATTTTTTAAATGTATCGATGGATTCAGTCTGCTAATATTTTGTTGAGGAACTTCGCATCTATGTTCACCAGATATATTGGCCTTCAGTTCTCTTTCTTTGGTAATGTATCTGGTATTGGTATCAAGGTAATGCTGGCCTCATGGAATGAAGCTGGAAGCTTTCCCTCCTCTTCCAGTTTTTGGAACAGTTTGAGAATAGGTATTAACTCCTCCTTTAATGTTTGGTAGAATTCACCTGTGAGGCCCTCTGGTGTTGGACTTTTGCTTGTTGGGAGTTTTTTGATTACTGATTCAACACTGCTGCTATCAGTCTGTTCAAATGCTCTATTTTTTCTTGATTCAGTTTTGGGAGGTTATCCGTTTCTAGAATTTATCTGTTTCTTAGAAGCTGTCCAATTTTTTGGCATTTAATTTTTTCATAATATTCTCTTATAAATCTTTTGTATTTTTTTTAAAAAGTAGGCTCTATACCCAGTATGGAGCCAAACTTGGGGCCTGAACTGACAACCGTGAGATCAGACGTGAACTAAAACCAAGTTAGACGCTTAACCGACTGAGCCACCTAAGTATCCCAGTCATTTGTATTTCTTTGTTGTCAGTTTTTATTTCCCCTCTGTCATTTCTGATTTTGAGTCCTCACCTCTTTTTTAAATGAGTTTGGCTAAAGGTTTACCAATATTGTTGAGTTATTCTTATTTTTTAGTATTTTAGTATTAGTATTTAGTATTTTATTTATTTTAGAGACAACATGCATGCATGCATCCATGCGTGAGCAGGGGAAGGGGCAGGAGAGAGAATCTCAAGCAGACACCCTACTGAGTGCAGAGCTGGAAGCCAGTGTGGGGCTCCATCTCACAACCCTGAGAATAAGAACTGAGCCAAAATCATAAGTCAGATGCTTGGCCAGCTGAGCTACCCAGATGCCCCTAATTTTGTTGATTTTTCAAAAAAACAGCTTCTGGTTTCTATTTTGTCTATGTCTACTCTACTCTTTATTATTTCCTTCCTACTGCTGGGTTTGGATTTTGTGTGTTCTTTTTCTAACTCCTTTGGGTGTAAGGTTAGGTTGTTTGAGATTTTTCTTGCTTCTTGAAGCAGGCCTGTATTACTATAAACTTCCTAGAAGAGAATCTTAAGGATGAGTTTTCTGAATTGGTTCTGGGATTGTTTCTTTGATTAGATTTAAAAGCACTAATGGCTCTATTTTTTGGTAGTAAAGAGAACACTGAAAGTCTGTGGCATGATATGGCTAGAGAAATAGGTAAAAAATCACCAATGCATACTCCTAATCAAATACTTATTAAATAAGAGACTAGGTTCTGATTACCATGTATTCGATACCTTAGAATATTTCAAGCTGATTAAGATGAAATTGGCTAGCTGCTTTTTTTTTTTTATTTTTTGGCTAGCTGCTTCTTAATGCACTGGACAAAGCTGAGAAACATAGGCACGTGCTTAGGGATCCAAATTTCTAGCTGAAGCATCACATAAATACCTGAAAGTTTCTATGCCTGCCCTGAAAGAAATCCCTACCTCTCACAGCTGCAGAGCTGAGATTGCTGGAAAACAAACCAGAGTCTCACCAAAGCCAATCTGGGTATAGGGACTGCTGAGTGCCATCTGCTTGCAGCAGAGACCAGCAATAAGTCCCCATATGGTACCACCCCCCAGGATCATCAGCCAGCTACCTAACGGCAGGTTCATTAAAATGGATCACTTCCATTATGGAAGTGGCAATATTTTGGTCTTAGTTGAATCAACACTCTCAATATAGATTTGCCTTCCCTGTTTACACTGCTTCTGTAAAAAATACCATTTATGGACTTATAGAATGCCTTATCCCAGTAATGGTTTTCCACAAAGCATTTCTCTGAATAAGGAACTCACTTCTCAGCAAATGAAATGCAGCAGTCGGCCCATGCTTATGGAATTCACTGGTCTTACCATGTGCCCCACCATCAGAAAGTAGCTAGCTGGTTTGACAAAACAGTGGAATAACAATAACAAACACTGTTGAGGCTGTGGAGAAACAGAAATCCTCATCTATCCCCAGGGAACATAAATGTCACAGCCACTATGGAAAATTCTCTGCTAGTCTCTTTAACATACATTTACCATACACAATCTAGAAATTTCATTCATAAATATCTACCCAAAAGAAAAAATATCCATTCATACAAAAGCTTTCCCATGAATATTCACACTAACATTATTCATGTTAGCTAAAAAGTGAATTAACTGATAAAGGGACATATCAAATGGAGTATGTCCACGCAAATAGCACAAAAGGAATGAAAATATTGATATGCACTACAACATGATTTAACCTCAAAATTATGCAAAGTGAAAGAAACCAGACACAAAAACAAAAACCACATATTCTATCTACACGTCCATTTATAAAACACCCAGAGAAGGAAAACCTATATGGACAGAATTATACACTTGAAATGGTTGTATTTTGACATGTAAATTATGTCTCAACAAAATCATATTAATAATATACACATCACATCACTAGTCATAAAGGCCAATAACTAAAAGCTGCCCAAATACCAATCAACAATAAAATGAATAAATCATCCTTCCACAATGGATTACAAGAATGAAAATACTCCACCACAATAGGGGAGAGCTCCCACTTTGAATCTATTTTTATTGGAAGATGCATCAATTAACTAAAAACAGGGCAAACCTGAAGTCATTTTTACTGTCAACTGCCATCAGTCTTGTGTGTTTCCTCAGAAATATTACTAAGAACAGCTAACTATCCAAATGGATGCCATTCATTCTGGAGGTGCTGGGACCTGGCCTTCCATTCTGGGCAAGAGGCAGGGTCAGTTCCAATACGGCAGACATGTCTCCTTGCACTCTGCCTGTGAACCTGCAAGCAGCACATTCTCTCTGGCCCCGCAGAACACACACAGGATCCATTCTTGCTTTTCTAGACTTTTGGAAGGTGCTTTAACGAAACCGGGCACTAAATCGTTCTGTTAGATAAAGTTGCACTGCAAGCTTTAAAGCAATCAAACAGAAATCATTTCAAAGCCACAAAAAACAGTTTTCATCACTTATAAAGATATGCCTTAAAAAGATGGGAATGAGAGGAAGGATAAAACAAGAGAAGAAAACCTATCTGCTGTCTGTCATAAAATTTCACATCTGAAAATACAAGCCAAGAGCTCCTTTGGGAACGATGACAGTGTGTGTGAAGTTTCCTAATGCGTTTTCAATATAACTCCTAAACAAACCAACATTATTTTATGGCCTGCTTATCAAATGCAACACTAAACACGAAGTCATCTCAGTCACCAACCTCGAATTTTCTTAAAACTTTGCAAAGCTATTATTATTCCAGAGTTGCATCTAAAGATTTACAATTTCAAGAAACTTAAAGGCAGTTCAAACATCCTTTAAACGACTGTCAAACTGTCAGTTGTTCTAGAACATGAATTGGTTCATTTCAGAACCAAAGGTTTTCCTAACGATGGGTGTAAAACATCTGAACAAGGACTCATGCCCTGGGCTTTAGGCTTGGCTCCTACACGTACCAACTGTGTGAAATTAAACAGGGCAAAGGTTCTAAGCCTTGACTTTCTCTCCTGGTCTGCCTAGGGGTAGGGTGTTTGTGAGGATAAAACAGATGGCTATACAGGCAATTAAATATAAAATGTGAAATGTTATAGTATAAATTATAGAGTATTTAAAGATCATATATAGGAGGGGGAGCGATGAGAGGGGACGGGCGAGCCTGATGGTGGGTATGAAGGAGGGCATGTATTGCATGGAGCACTGGGTGTGTTGCATAAACGAATCTTGGAACACTGAAAAAATAAAATAAAATTTTAAAAAAGAAGAAGAAAAAAAAAAAGAATGAAAATCTCTACAATCTCTAACAAACACAACCCAGAGAATCTAGAGAAACCTCACATAATGTTGAGCAAAGAAGTCCTACCTTAGAGTATATACTCTATTATTCCATTTATATAGAATCCAAAAAAGAGGCAAAACAGATTTGTGCTATTCAAAGTCAGAAAACGGTGGTTATACTTGGGGGTAGTCGATAAGGTTCTATTGCTTGGGCTGGGTGATGATTACATAACTGAGCTTGCCTTGTAAATATTCACAAAGCAGTGCATTTATGATAAGTGTACTTTTGCATATGTGTCATTTATCTTAAAAGACTCAAAAATATCACCTGTAATCCTAGAAAAAAAAAAAGAGAATTATCAAGTGTCCTTTAATCAGGTAAGAGTTAAACAAATTATGGGATATACACGTGTAGTGGCCAGGGTTGGGTGCCCACCAAGTATCTACTTTATCTCTTCCTCTTTTCTTAAAGGAACAATCCCACTCTTAGAAACATGCTGGGGTTCCTGATCAGTACAAGCTTAAGGCTTTCAATGTAGTGTGAACTCCTTTGAAAAGTTTGCAAGGGCAAAGCTCTCCAAAAACAAACAAACAAACCTGTACTGGAATTTTAATTTGGATTAGATTTCATGTGTGGATCAAAATGGGGAGAAATGACATCTTAACAATATTGAGGCTTCAAACCCATGATGGTACATCATTTGTTCCATTTATTTAAGTCTTTAACTTTATTCAACAGTGTTTCGTACTTTCAGGTCTCATAAGATTTATCCTTAAGTAGTTCATATTTTTTGATGCTACTCTAAATGGTGTAATTTTTTTCATTTTATAATATCAATGTTTTGTTGAAATATATTTGTTGCTAATATATAGAAATACAATCGGTTTTTATGTTGATCTTGTATCATGTGAGGTGGCATCAAGACACCTTATAGCTTTTGCCTTCAACCTTTTTGAAACACTGCTTTGAGACCACCATGACATGAAAATGTCTACAATGAAAGACCAATGAGGAGAAGGAACAGCTCAACTGAGAAGTAACAAATTTTTGTATTTTAAACCACTGAGTTTATGGATGGTTTGTTATAAAGCAACAGATACCTGACAGACGAGTTCAAGGAGTCACAGTAAACAAAATAGGATTTAGAAATTCTAAAAGAGGTAAAGTCACAACGAGAATCAGCCAATAAGCTAGGATACAAGCTAGGAGCTTAACTAGGATCAAAGCAGAATGTGTATAGGCAGCAGACACAATCACAGTTCCCTCTAAGACAATTACTTGCACTGAATCTAAAGGGGTCTTTGCCTTTGCCTTGATGTGGTTAGATCAATCTGACTAGTTTTAATTCAGAAAAGCTTGATCCTTCTTGGATTTAAAAGGTCAAAGGGGGGGCGCCTGGGTGGCTCAGTGGGTTAAAGCCTCTGCCTTCGGCTCAGGTCATGATCTCAGGGTCCTGGGATTGAGGCCCGCATCGGGCTCTCTGCTCGGCAGGGAGCTTGCTTCCTCTTCTCTCTCTGCCTACTTGTGATCTCTCTGTCAAATAAATAAATAAAAATATTAAAAAAAAAAAAAAGGTCAAGGGGGCATGATACCACAGCTAATTCCTTTTTGTCACAGCTTCTTGTTCACTCCTGCTTCAGTTTACTTACACCAGGGCATTCTGCTGCACCTCTCAAGTGGTTCTGGCAGGAATTGGATCTCAATATAAAATAATTACTGTATATTACAAAATTAACTTACAACTGGTGTCTGAGATGGTTTCTATATAAGTTGAATCAAAACAGGTGAACTGTTAACAGAATTATTTCTTTCTATGTAAGGGACAGAAAGACTTGTTTATCTGAATGATAAAATATCCTAAACTGAAATGAGCTGATAAGCCCATGTGCTTTCTAATTTCTAAGCCCATGTCACAATCCACATACACGTGAGGTGTGTCTATACTTCCAGAAAACTAGAACAGAGTGGAAGAACCATAGAAGGTCTAGATATTTGAACTAGAAATGGTTTAAAGGACATGGGGCATTCCCAACAGGGAACCAGATGTATGTCTGATCAGATCATTCTCATACTGAGAGAAATAACATAGTTCCTGTTATCTTAAGATAAAGGCCTAAAAAGTAGGATAGATAAAATGCTATGTACTGTCAGCCATTTGAAACATGAACATTATTCTAACAGTCAGAAACTCCAGTTTCTGAAACCTGATCAGGTATATTTCTATAATTAGCTCGATTTGTTTCCCATAAACACTTAGTGAAGTCCATTTTGAAATATTCCAATATCAGCAGTATTAAGACGTCAAGGAGAGTGAGACTCTCTTTTTTAAACTTCTATTTAAGCCAACTTCAGAAGAGTATCATTTAATTTGTGAAGAATGCTTCAGTTACAAGTGATCATACATTGAGAGTTAAGACTGAAACTAAGTATATGCCTTTTTTAACATAGTGAATCTCCTTCCAGAACACTTCTATTCAAAACCAGTAAGATTTTATTTTAACTAGGGAAACCAGGTTATTGGCAAGGAGACTCAAAATCTTTCAAGAAAGAATTGTGAAGATGATGTCCTGAGTAACTTCTCACATCATCCTTTTGTACAAAAACTAAATGGTAAAAATTAAAGTCAGATTTTCCTCAATGGAGTGGAAAAAACAGGCGGGAATGACTGTTCTATATATTTAAGAATAATACAAATATTGCTTAAGGGTACTAGAAATGACAGGATAAGAAATAATCCAAGGTATTCCAACATAGGAAAAATAAAATACTCTGATGAAATCAAAACTATAAAAATTGTTAAGAGTAAATAAATTCTAATTTTTTAAAGAGAGAAAGGTGCTTAGGTGGCTCAGTTGGTTAGGTGTCTATCTTCAGCTCAGGTCATGATCTCCACGTCTTGGGTTTGAGCCCCATGACAGGCTCCTTGTTCAGCAGAGGATCTTGCTTCTCCCTCTCCTTCTGCCCCTCCCTCTGCTCATGCTCGCTTTCAAATAAATAAAATCTTAAAAAAAAAACACAAAAAATGGAACACAGAGCTATTATCTATAAATTAGATCAATAAGAACAAAAACTAAGGATGTTATCCAGGAAAGAAGTATCAAAACAAGCTAATACAGTAGTAATTCCAAGAAATATATTGATTATAAACTAAATAAACCAAAACAGTCAAAGCTCTAAACAATCTAAGTAAAGTTGCTAATGTGTTATGAACTTATTTGATGACTCTGCCTAGACAATCTTTTCTAAACATTACTACCCATGCATAACAAGAGTAACTAAAAACAGTAAAATGATCTTAAAATAAAAGGTGAGACCCAAAGTTAAATACAATCACATTTTCAAGCACCCAGTGCTTAAAAATGTTTTCTACAAATTCTAATTTTATGAACTATTTGTTAAAAAGGCGGGGGGTTGGGCTATCTTATAGTCAATTAAGTTAGGTATTTACTGCATATTTTGGTATTTGTATATATATTTTAAGATCTTATTTATTTGTCAGAGATAGCAAGTGTGCACAAGCAGGGGGAGTGGCAGGCAGAGGGAGAAGCTGGCTTCTAACTGAGCAAGGAGTCTGATGTGAGACTGACCCTAAAGTAGACACTTAACCGACTGAGCCACCTCACGTCCCAGTATTTATACTGCTTATTACAATCAAAATCTTTCGAGGGGTCCTGCAACAAATAAACTAGCACACTGATGACTCAGCACCTACCATATTTGACTCTAATACTCATTATTCCATGAAACACGTGAAACTCACTTTAGTAAACATTAACATATTATAGTCTACCTTTTTAAATAAGGCTTTATCTTGCACAGTTTTAGGTGGAAGTTTCAAAGTGAAAGAAAATTAATGGATAAAGTAACACTAGAACTACTAATAAAATATACTTAGGCAAACTATCCTTATACTTCATTATCATAAGACTAGTATTAGTTGAACAAGAGAATAGAATGAAGATACAAAACCAAGTTAAAAGGTCCCTGCCAGGCTCCATCCCTCAAAGTTTCTGCTAACACTCTTGGAAGCTCCACTGTGATGATAATCCTCTGGCAGGGGTAAACTGAGCTTGCATGTTTCAAGTTTTCCCCTTCTTGCTTCTTTTGTGTGGGATGCCCTTCATCTGGCTATCTATTTGCATATTCAAGTCTCAGCTCAAATGTTATCTTCTCAACAGAGGTCTTCCCTTGACATCTTAACTTCATCAAACACTGTATCACATTATTTTAATCAACTAAGTGCACCATTGCACTGATTTATCAGCATAATCTAGTATCTAGTGCTGGACACATAGTGGGATGCTCAACAATTATTTGTTCAATGAATTAATAAACACCATTTTTGCGAATTTCCATTTGTTTTTATATATACCCATCAAGATCAAATAAGTATAGCAAGAACAGGGACCACTATTACTTCAATGTGAAGAATGAACATGGCACTTTGCAACTTAATACTTCTAAAACAACAGCAAGTTGTTTTTTGTGTATGTGCAAAATTATTTGTTCAAACATGTCAAAGATTCTTAATTTTGATGGAAGGAAACTATATAATTTCAAGTCATTTGGAGTAAATAAGAACAATCCTGGAAACAAAACAAAAATCCTGAAAACATCTTGTCAATAATCATGAAACAGAGCTAGTTGTACCTCTCTACAAAATATCAAAACCTGTTCAAAGTTTTGAAAAAACCTCAACCTCTGAAACAAGTACAAGTTACTTCAGTTAAAATTCAGCAGATTTGACATGAAAACTATTCCTAAATAACAGAACAACTTTCTGAGAAGTGACAAGAAGGGAAAGAATGGAGGTGAATTCTAAGTATTACAGAGCACAGGGGAAAATGACCATCACAGCCTCCAGTTTTTTATTCCCTGATCTAGGTGTTTAAAAGTACGTAAGAATCAGTTCTTATGTACCTATATACTATTTCAAAGTTGAACATCTACCATAATAGATAAACCAAAAGAGATGAAGATAGGAGTTGGAGAGTACTTTTTCAAAATTTTACAAACAGCTACCTTTTACTGCATGTTCACTGGATTCCAGGTAGTGAATTATTGGCAACAAAAAGCAGAACTTGAATCCAAACCCTGAGTTCTAACTCTAGATCCAGAGCATTTAATGAGTGAATTAGAGTGGGATTTTGAGATCAATGTTACTCAGAATGCAGTTTTAATCTTACCACAGCTGCACAACTACGTAACAGGCTAACGTTTTTAGTTTAAGACATCTACATAAAAAGCAATTAATTTATCTCCAACAGGGATTCAAAATTTCCACCACATCCTTCAAGTTCTCCCCAAAGCAACCCAAATAATTTTATACATACTCTTTAGACACATTAAGTAATTTTAGCTTGATAAAGGCAGGCTGGGGGTTTTGTCCTTTGTTTTAAGAAAAACTGCTCTGGTACTTGATTGCCACTTGTCTCTACATTTCCATCACATCATAATATTTCAAAATGATCTCTGAATAAGGAGCACAAGACTTTCCATTCTTGGCAGACATATCCTATTTTTCAAGCAACAGTAGCAATAATACCGAGAATTCGCTAGAAGACAAATTAGGCAAAGTTTTCTCACACAAAAAATTTGCCTAAAACAAATACTTCTGCCTGGTACTATGAAATACTAGCCTCAGATTCTAAAATTTAGAGAAAAAAGAAACGTGATCACTGATAACTAATTATTTACAAGGCAGCCACCAATTCAAGTTATTGGTTCCTAACCACAGTATTCTTCTAGGAGCATAAAAATCCAGGTTTTAAACTTGTCTTATATGTGCTATATATGTTGTATCTTCTTAAAGCATTATTTGTGAAGGGAAAAAATCTTAATTTTTTATATATAAACACATGCACATATAAAATAAATTGGCCAACTCTCAGTTAGTAGATCTCTGTCAGACATAATAAATGAAATATGCTTAGGAGTCTACTCAAGTTTTAAGAAGGATGCTGCATATTTGAATTTAACATCAAGAAATGTAGCCAATAACCTCAAAAATACAGCATTTTCATACGAATACATTTTATATGAATAAGGAATGAGCAATTTTAATAACCCCAATCTGCAAAGCCAGAATGAAACCTTTTAAATAAGTGTTTAAAAAAAAAAAAAGGTGGACATTAGCTTTCTTTCGTAATCCAGATAAACAGAAGACTACATTTAATACATATATCTGGTTTGGTAAAATTCTTTAAAAAGACAAACAACCAAATGATCCCACTTAATTATTCACCAGGCTAAACTCTTAGAACACTTTTCTTTCCACATTCTTCAAACTGCTTTTTTAATTTGAGTCTCTACCAGTACCAAGATTTTGTCTAAGCTTTACTCTGTATTGTGTATCATACTTCTCCTAGTTACTTTATTAAAAACGCAAAGAGCTAGAAACAAATTGTAATAAGTTGGCATTATAGTCTGATTTCCCATCAGTTTTCCAAATAATGCCAAAATGTTTCACCAGCCCAAAGCTATTAGCTAAACAGGTTCTAACTATTCCAATTATTTTTTTTTTAACTAAATGAAGGTCACTTTTAAATGGGAATGATTTGAATTATCAGGCGGAAGCTTATTCTATTTCCTATCAGATCATAAAATAATCAGTGTTTATATACAAGAATGACCAAATCTTACCTTTGTCAGTTGTTACTTTGTCTACACATCTGAAAGAAAGGAGAACCAAATATTAAATGAACAATCTGGCATACTTTCCTAAAACACAGATATTTATCTCTTTTAGGTTCATCTTCACAGTGATCATGATCAGAAAACATCTAGACTAGTGAGATTAATCGAACTTCCTGCAGTGATGAAAATATTCTGTATCTGCGCTGCTGAATATGTTAAGTCATGTGTGGCTACCAGCTACTGAGTGCTTGAAACAGCTTGTTTGTAATTGGGGAAGTAAATTTTTAATTTTAATTAATGTAAATTTAAACAGATACCATGCAGCTATCATATCTGTCAGCATACAGCTAGAGTATCATTCAAAAAGCTTTTAACTGTCAAAAAAAATACAAAGAAAATCTTGCTGATTTTGTTTTATTAAGTGGTTATACAAGAAAGTGTCCTTGTTTTACTAAATGCAGTAACTAGGGGTGAAATAATGTTAGAGATTTTTCGCTAATACATCAGAAAAAAAAAAAAGAGAGAGATAAAGGAAGTAACAATGGCAAAATCCTGATAATTGCTAAATCTAGTGATAAATACTGGGTATAGGCATTCCATTGTACTATTTTTTCTACTTTGTGTATACTTGACAATTTTCATAATAAAAATTTAATGAACCTAACAGAGAACTGCAAAGTATTCATTTGTTATACCCAAGTCAAAATCTATTTTTACAAAGGCAACAGTAAAGACTCCAATGTGTTATAAACTGTTAAAAAATGCTGTCATGTTTTTAATTTGGTAACACTGCTTTCGTTCATAACTGTTAAGCACAGTATAATGAACCTGTACCCTGGATCCATAACCCAAATTCAAAAGTCCACAGGTCTTGGATCTTTATTATAAAGATGTCACATGGTCCCTCTGAGCTCCTACAAAGTTTGTTTTGTTTTGTTGAAAGTAAACGTGATATAAATGAGGGCTGTTATGTTACAAAAGAATATCCAAACAGAGAGGCAATGCAATACAAATTCTGTTCTCTTTAGAAAGAACACCTGTCATTTTCTCATCCCACTTTTTTAAACACTGGGTATTACTTTGAATTATATCATCAATGTCCCAATTAATAATTAAAAATAAATAAATAAAAATAAACAAAATAAAAATAACATAACTTATATAAACTTAAAATAACAACTGATCATCCGAACTCTAAAGAGAAGTACAGATGTAATACCTAAATTCTGAACATTATACAATAAACTTCCCTCCAAAAACCTTTTGGAATGGAAAGATGCTTCTATTAGTGATTTCCCTCAGAGAAAAACTCAGAATTTTAAACTTCTACAACTGGAACTTTCTCCAAAGAGCCATAGAAGCTGTTTCAATTCAGAATATTACTGCCTTTCATTCTCACTATCCCTGACATTCACCTTTTCCTTACAAAAGGATATACCAAGAAAGTGTCACTATAAGGTTTCCTACTATTTTACCTTTAACAAGAAAATAAAATAAAATGGAATTCCGTATCCCAGAAAATACAGCACTATTAGTTTCCTTCATTTGGAACCCACCTGAACCTGTAGGAGTACCTCTAATATGCAGTTTTAGCCAACAGGGTTACTCAATAGCTAAATTAGAAGTTTAAAAAAGTATTTATTGAAATTCTATGTGAGATGCATTGGATGAAATGCAGAGGACTTATCATGGTAGAATGAAAAGAAAAGAAGCCTTTTTGCAATTAACCTAGTCTAAGTTTAACAATTAGTTTCCATATTAGTAGAAAGCATGGGTACTTTAACTTTATGAATCAGAAAAAATTGGAATTATATATATTTAAAATTAGACATATATATAAACATCCACATTTAAAATATAAGAATCTGAACTCTGGAGATTATGGACCAAAATACAGCAAATAATGAACCCAATTCTTAAGTGTACTGATACATATAACTATTCTTCTAATTTGGTTTATCTTTCCTTATAATTGGCTTTAAGTTTTATTTTAAAATGATTTTAGCATTTAACTTCATGCCTTTCTCTTGAGCAAATCCACTAAGTAA
The DNA here is from genome assembly GCA_004023965.1 of Spilogale gracilis. NCBI lineage: Eukaryota > Metazoa > Chordata > Mammalia > Carnivora > Mephitidae > Spilogale > Spilogale gracilis. The sequence continues at coordinate 20,238 of PITA01007293.1, forward strand.
TCATTTCCTTTCACAAGGATTTCCTGCTCTTTTCATTAACTTTTGATGTTTCAAAGCAAATGAAAACATTGTTATAAACACAAATGTGTATAAAAACCGTAACCTAATTATCATTTATACACATTTATGCTTGTAACAAATAATAAATTACCAATGATTTAAAGAGCTTAAAGTGACTTGCTTGTGGTCACTTACTGAATAGCAGAAAGCTGAGACCAGAAACTTTCTGACTATATAGTCCAATGCTTTTTCTACTGCACTACTTTGCCTTCTAGCAGAAAAGGAAGTTTTAATCAATCCAAATCTCTGACTTATTGACCTTTTAAACTACTGTACATTTTGCTGGCTCGTCCATCAAGAGAAACAAATGCAGGTAAAACAGCTATTACTGAGAATTTATAGAAGGAAATGGTGAGATATGGTTAAAGAATCTGAACAGAAGAGGTAATTAAGATACCTCACATGTTGTTAGGAAAATAGAGGTGGTCAGAAGGTACTTGATCAGGATTCAGTAAACTGATACTCAAAATCTCATGAAATGTCTTAAAGGATTAATTAAATTTCTTAATTAGTTTCAAAGTTTATCACTTTGAAAATCTGTAAACCATGCAAGTTTGACAAACCTACACTAATAAATGCATCTTCCCCTTATACTACGAGGTCATTGAAGATAAGGACCATGTCTCATTTACCTTTATAATGTCTATCACAGTACAGTACCAGGCCCAGTTACTGCTCAATTATGATTTATCTAGCCGAAATGCTTTAAAACTCCGTTAACAGATTTCCAGGGCATGCAGTAAATTGAAAATATGTAACAAATAAATTATCACTATGAAAATTTAACAATCTGATCAAAACGGTAACTTAAAACACATAATCAGGAAACAGTTCTGAGGCCAAGAGAAGGTAGAAGAACACTACTGTCTTTTATGATAATTGAATGTGAGAGGCAGGGACACTAAGGATTAAGACTATTTTTCTCACACAGGGAATAACATGAAGAAAAAACTGAAGGGATTTAAAGTCACCTTCACCCAAGTTCAACTGTTTTAACATTTATACTGTAGAAATAAAAAAACTTTTAAGTACTTTTTTGCCAAGATTTAGTGAAGTAGTGGAAAAAACTACTGCATTAGCTGTCATTATCTTAAGATACCATTTCTATTAAGTAAAACTGGTAGTGGTAGAACAGTGGGAGAGAAATGTGACAAGGAAATCTAGGTATATTTTACTCTCAAATGGGTAGGTGAGGATGAAAGGGCATTTAAAAAAATATATTAAGTTATTAACCTTCCCAGGTATGGCAATAGAAATAAGTGAAAAGAATTCCAATTCTGCAGAGTTTACACGAAAATCACTATGCATCACTTATGTTATTTATACCGCTGTCATTACACCGCAACTCAAAACAGTAATTTTTAACAAATATTATATGTATTATGCATCAAGCTTTGTGGTAAGTGCTTCACATGCTATACTTAATTCTCACTAATTCATCTCATAAGGATTAACATTATTTCCTACAGATAAAGAAACTAAGGCATATGCAGTTTAATAAATTAGTTCAAGGAATTTAACTCAAGAGTAATGACAGCTCTTTTCAAACTGGTAAGATGAAATACAGAATCTTAACATTTCTGTGACTTTGAAATTATAGCAATTAGAATCCTAACTGCAGCCAAATGATTTGTAAGTACAGATCTTTGTTGTCCACAGAACTGTAGTTACACAATAAATTCTCTAAATTACGTTAACTTTACGTTACGTTCAAGAATTTGAAGTACATCTAATACCACAAGTGATACCTTTGAATTTTCTAAGAATTTCTAAGGCAAGCAAGAAAGTTGAGGACTTATTTACTTTGGAAGAGGTGTTTCAAGTTTTAAATTTGGTATAAGCCAATTCTTGGCATAATCCCTGTGGAAGGGGGCACTTAAAACTGTGATTCCCCCACTCTAATTTTTCCTTTTATCAATTTTTTTTCACTTGCAAATCGAAAGACAAAAATGATGTTTTCAGTAACGATTCAATGACTAATATGATAATTTCCACCATTTACAAACACATGCACTTCAGTATTTCAACAGAGGAACATTTTAATACTAACAATTAACAATATGTATGTTCCTGGTTCCTCCATTATCTCTAGGTAATAAAGTAATTCCTTTCAGAGTAGTCTTAAGTTTTAAGGACGAAGTTCCTACATTAAAACATACGCACAAGGAGACGAGCAAAAACTAAAAAACAAAACACTAAAAAATACCCTGCTAGTCTTGTATGAAAGACTGGCAGAGCCAAGTTTTACCCTAAGTACCAGATTTGTAAAAGAAGTGAAACGTGATGTGAAAATTTAGCAGAATGGAAAAAACTACATGAAGCTACCAGGACAACTGCCTCTTGAGCTAATTAATGGGGGCGGGACGGACACACACTCACTTTTGAAGGCTAAGACAGTGCTGGTGACACACACACACACACTTTTGAAAGCTAAGACTGTGCTGGTGATTTCCTAATGGGGATGTGATGCAATACTGGAGAACCGCCGAACGAGGGGGACAACAGGCTGACAAAGGGAGTGCAGCTGCCAGAGTGCGGCCGAAGCCTGCGGCGGCAGGGAAAAGCAGGGTCACTACGGAGCAAAAGAGGTGTATCCCACAAAGGACCACTGGAGGGAGAGGGAATGTGGCCCCACAGATAGAGGACACGGGGGGAGAGCCAAAGAGCAGCAGTAAGACAGCGAGCTGGGGAGCGGTGTGACATCTGGCGTGCGAGCCGGCAGGGGGCAGAGCAGGCAGGATGTCACGTGGAGTGGGCGCTACGGGAGCCGAGAGGGATGCGTGCGGACTGAGGGGGGTTTTTCCCACCGCCTGAAAGACTGCGTTACTCACAGGAGTCGCGGACTCTTCTTGCCCTGAGCTGGAGACGGGGGCTTCGCGGACTGGGACTGCTGCCCTGGAGCGTCGGGAAGTCTGGCGCTGGGGCTGCTCCTCCGCCGGCGGGGATATTCGGCCTTCCTCCGGCGAGACACAGCGGCGGCGGCGGCGGCCGCAGCGGCCCGGCCCCGGTCCCGACCTCCCCTCAGCACGCGGCTGCTAGTGGTCCCCGCGGGCGCCGCCGCCGCCACCGCCTCAGGGGGCTGTTGTTGGGGCTCCTCTGGAGCCGCCTTGGCCGCCGCCGCCTCTCCCCCTTCCTGGTCCTGCTGCTCCGGGGGTCTCGGCTCTTCCGTCTCCCCCGGCATCGGGGCTCGTCCGTCCCCCACCCCCTCGTCCCAGGCGGCGGAGGCGGAGGCGGCGGCAGCCGCGGCGCTGCTCCCCCCGCCCCCTTCGCCTCCCGGAGCGTCCGACTCAATCTCACTCTGCGCTCCTCTTTCCCCCCCCTCCCCTCCACCCGGCTCCGAGGGCGCCCCCCCGCCCCCTGCCACTCAAGGCCCGCTACCGCTGGCGGCGCGCGCGCGCCCGCCCGCCACAGACGTTCAGCGGACCAATCGGGGAGGAGGGACGGCTTCTTCGCCCGGCCCCTCGTGGTCTCTCACGCAGCGACGTCCGGGGTTCCCTCCCCCACCCCTTCCTTCAACCAATCAGAAAACGGCTCTAAGGGAGCGCGCGAGGTTTCCTTCCCCGCGCACCCGTTCTCACCGTTAAACGGCTGCGTCTCGCGACAATCCTAAAGTGACCTTTCTCCACCCCCACCCCCCGCGCCACGAGCTCTACGCGCGCTAGGGGCAGTGGGAGGAGCAGGTCCCGCGAGGAGACTGGTGGGAGGAAAAACGCACCTTTTTCCCCGCCTCGCGCGCACTCTGGACTGGCTGCGCGCGCACCTGCCTCCCTAAGGAGCCGCTAATGCCACAGGGCTCTATCCTTCTTCCTTAAGTCGCGGAAGGAGCCTTGGCGTTCTTCTGCCTCCACCCCGATCCCACTTTCCTGTGTGTGGCCTTTCTGTCCCCAGCGCCGCCAGGTCTTGCGGGAAGAAGGGGGAAATTTTTTGAGTTGTCGCTTCTCCTTTAAGAAAAAAAAACCCCGTCGACTGCCGGATGAAAGTCTCTGAAAAAATGGCGGCGGTAGAATAGAGGCGGGGTCGTGAGGGCAATGAGGGCCCGCCTCTTGTAGCATGCGCAGGGTGAACTTGTTAAAAGGCATCTTGGGAGTTGAAGTCCTACATAGCCTAACCTTTAGGAAAAAAAGATGAGAAACAAGAGACGGAGAGAATGCTGGGAGGTTTTTGACTGATGCACGATGGGAAAGGTAGTTTACTCTTTCTGCAGTGGCGTTTGTTCCTTCCGAGAGATAGTGTTTCCGGGTTAGGCCGTGACGCCCGCACGGATCTGAACAGAAATGGCGAACTGGTTCCTGGTCGGGTGCCTTGGGATGGTTTTCTCGACTTAAGTTGGTGCTGGCGGAATATTTCTTGGGTGGCCACGTTAGTAGCCTTTCGTTCGGGTTGGTTACTTTGCACCTCGTAGCGTTTATGCCTGCAATATTCGCCTCGTCATCCTGTGACTCTTTAACCTCTGAGCTCCTGGAGGTCAGGGACGGATTCTGGATCCGTCAGGTGCTCGGGGCGTAGCACGATTCCCACCACTCATTTGGTTCTTAATAAAAGTCTGGAAAAAATTGTAGAGTTGCTGTCCTACTAAATGTTTTCGGTGCCAAGGAGCTGGCGTCAGCTGCTTAACTTGGCTGTGGTTCCTGGGCTGCAGGGAAGGGGGAAGTGGGAAGGGGTAGCGTGATTCTGTGACCTACTCACAGAAACCGAAGCCCTCCTTCGTGCTGCCTGCCTCGAAGCCACTTGGTTTCTGTGGTTTTGAATATTTCTGCTGCACAGGAAGCACAGTCAGAATAGCAGCTTTGTCAGAAATAACTTCTCTGTCCACTACCGCGTGCAACTAAATTACCCTATGCCTCAAATGGCAGTTTACATTTGTTTTCCAAGTTGCATTCAGTGGCAGCAGTGGGCCGCTGGTATTCCTTCCTTCCTTCCTTTCATGCAGCGATTTGACGGAATGGTTCTTACCCCTGGAAAATAAAGCATCTGGGCTAACATCCCCCGCCCACCCAACACACACACTCAGAAAGCGGATGGAAACAAGATCTCGGGATCCTATTCTAAATTTCACATTAATCATTCATTTGAACTGCAGATAGAGTCTAATATTTGCAGGCCAAATGCTGAAGTGCATTTTTCTTTCGGTGTTTTGGCTCAGTTACTACCCCTCCATATATTAGGCAAGTGCTTTATATTCGCCGTCAAGTGTTCTGCACTTTCATAGGACTAGTGGCATTTCAGTTGTAAAAACTATGGATTAGTGTGGATGGCAATTTTTTCAAACCCATTTGGACTTTTGGAACAGCACTGACATCCAATGGCTGCTCAAAGTAATGCAAAGCGGGAATCTCCTTTTTATTAAAAAAAAAAATCAGCATCACAGTGGAAAGGGAGAATGAATGATTCCTTTACATCACCCTAAAAAAGGCCATGTATTGCAGAAGAAAGATCACAGGGATTGAAACTAAATCTGGATTATAGTAAATAGTAAAGTTACCTGTAATTCTGTTATCTTTAGCAAGTTACTATTCCTTGAATCTATTTCATCACTGGTAACAATGGAGATAATAATATGTTTCACAAAGCCATGATTATCATTCTTTACATACTCCTTTCTCATAGTAGGCCTTTTGTAAATGTTTTATTTCATTCAAAGTGAATGAAATCACAGTGGTAAAAAAGGTGAAAGTTAATCTCAGAGTCCCTTTTCAGAGAAACTGCTATTAGGCAACGTAACTAGGCAAAAATTATCCTTCCCTGAGACATCTGTAGCTTAACACCTTGTGTCTTGTCTTCCAGTTTCATTCTTCATGGTCACTATAATTGTTCATGTTTTGGACCACAGAAATAACCAATGGCCCAGAAAATCCAAATGTGACTGCTACTCTGCCCTGCTTTTAATGGATTTACAGTCTATTCAGAAAAGCAGGTAAGCATAATTTCTGGATCATTAAGTAAATAAAGGCAGCAAAATGAATTGGGTGCTAGTTAACTGATGGAATTTTTATCACGGTCATCAGCTTTACACACACACATACACTCACATTCACACACATACAGTAGATTTTCTAATGCACAGTCACAGTGGGATACCCACACTGGGGAAAAATACAAATCTGTAAATCTGCCATCCCAGGAATTCAAGATAAGTCCTGGTACATAGTAGGTGCTCACTTTTTTCAAAGTTCATTTTGAGTCTTTCTCACCCTTGCCAGTGCACTAACAGAACTCAAATCTGACTACCCACCTTTCTATGTCCCATTTTTAAGACTCTAATTTATCAAAAAAAAAAAAAAAAAAGAGAGGGAAAAAAAAAACAAAAAAAAAACCTCACCAAATCAAAAGAAGAGAGGAAGTGCTAAGCAAATACAGGAACCAAAAAGGGTCGAGGCTGCTTCAAGCTGTCTCATCGAGTTCCTTTGCAGTCCTCTTCTTCAGCACATGCCAAAGCAGCTCCTCACAACTGGTGGGACCAGAGCATCTTGGATGTGTGACAATGGAAGAGTTGGGTGAGTGAGGCCCTTCTTGGAGTAGAAATTCTGAAGGAATGAAGACTTGGCTACCATCTCTGTAGTGGGGTATACTTCTAGCCAGAGGGAGGGTGGTGCTGGAAGATTTTGCTTCCACTTCTCTCATGACCTCAGTCCAACCAACAGTGAAGCATGAGGAACTGTGATTGTTTGAGGGAACTGTAAGTTCACTCTTTTCAGTGACACAAATAGGCTGAGAGTTTGGTGTTCACCAGGGTAGACTATGCACAAAAACTTTTGGGCCGAATTGTGGTTGAGATTGTCATTTTATTATGAGTATTTGCCCCTTGGAGGCTGTTGCAGGTCATAGGGTGGTCACACAGTTGGCACCTGCAGATCTGTGATTTAGGAAGAAAAAAAATGGGAGAGGGATAAAGGGGGTGTTGTGAGGAAAAGAAATGGATTAGAAGAACGAGAATGAGGCATCTGTAAACATTGGAGCAAGACCAGGGTGGTTTCATTTGTTCTGTGGTTTAGTATTAAATCAAAGAGAATTAGTGCTAAAACTCAAGTGATTCTGTTGCTAAGCTTTTTATTCAGAGGAATTCTGAAGGAACAGATGCCTGCAAATATGATATTCTTTCCATTTCAAACAATTAAAACCAACAGTGAGACAATTGGCCACCCTGCTCAGACAGAGCCCTGATTTCCAATCTTTGGAGTAGTGGAAACTTTGTCATTCTTGGGATTCATTCCTTATCGTTTGCTGACTTTTGTTGTTGGCATCCTTATTAACACTGAGTCACTAACCTTTTACTCAATTTCCAAGCTGTATTAATTTCACAATGTGCTGGGTTTTGTATGGGGTACATCAAAAGTGTGAATAACAAGGAAAGACCGTATCTTGCATATTGTCTTTGTGTTGTTGTTAATTGTTTGCAGTGTAATTTGAAAACTGGAGGAGCAGAGAGTAAGACAGGCAAATTACAGGAGGGAAGAGATGTTAACGAAGAGGGAAAGGTGGTATTTAATTAATATTGGACTGTTTTGGAGGTAAAGTCTATTTTGATGCCTGGGGTAGAAAGTTTTTGGACTTCGAGCAGAATCCAGATTCCTTTTTAAAGATTTTATTTATTTATTTGTCAGAGAGAAACACAGCTACAGGGGGGACACAAGCAAGGGGAGTGAGAGAGGGAGAAGCAGGCTTCCCGCCAAGCAGGGAGCCTCCATCTCGGGGCTCCAGGATCATGACCCTAGCCAAAGGCAGATGCTTAAGTTAGGTTGAGCCACCCAGGTGCTCCCAGAATCCAGATTCTTAACTTTCTTTGAGAGTAGGGGAAGTTCACATTTCTGCCTGAGTTCAAAGTCCAGCTTGCTAGCATCTAGCCCTCCTTTATTATTTTAGCAATAATGGCTTTCATGCAGGTAATTAAAAAAGGAAGTAATACCTATTTAGTGAGTTAAACTAAAACTTGGCATTTTTACATGTATTAATTGTGTTAGTGTCTGAAACAACTCTCTGAAATAAGTATTATGCACTTTTTTTTTCCAGTGAGGTAACTAAGAAAAATAATAAATGTGTTCAGCATCACTCTCAGGAGCCCCGACACCAAAACTGATTAAGCTACAGGGCAGTCTCCTGTTTTAGTAGTGCATTGGCTCAGGTGTTTCAACCAATAGAACAAACCAGATAATTAAAAAATTAAAAATTAGATTTGCACAGTTTTGTACTACTTAGGCAGAAGTAATGTTAGAGAAATCTGGTCCAGAAATGTAGAAAGTACCAAGCTGCCTGCAAGGTAGCATTTATTTAGTCTGTCTTTGCTTTGTTTGTTCAGATTGTCAGCAGCTCAGTAACCACCCAGACTTAGGGTGGGTTTTTCTTCCCTGGTGCAGAGAAATAGGGTGCAGTACAAATTAGCAAAGGCAGGCAGATATTTCCTTTTTGCAGTACTTCCTCCAATGTCGGTGGTTTGTTTCTGCCCAGCAGATTTTACCTAAACTTTCACACCTTGGGGATGCTAGATAAAGAGGAACCAGGAGCAATTTCTGGCTCTGAGTAAAGTCATTCCAATCCATCGAGATCCCCCAAGAGACCTCACTTTATCCCTTTCATGTTACTGTTGATGTTATTGGATTTTTGCAGATGAAGGAATAGGGAAGGACTACAGAGTTTTCTGTCTAATACCTCCCCTCACCCCTCATAATCCCACATTTGTCATACTGAAATTAGTCATCTGCAAATTACGGAATCTGGCAGAAGGCAAGATAATTTTGGATGTTGGTGTTATGTGCACTTTGAAGAAACAGGAGGAGAAAGGCCTGTTAACTCATGACCCAGAGGGGAGAGTTTCACTCACTGGTTCACTGGTGCTTCTAAGGGTAACCTTCTCTTAGAGATATGGTTTGCTTCTCTTCCAGAGTCTCCCTTCTCCCCTAATCTTTTCTGTAAATGTTTTTTTTTTTTTATTTTGAATCCGAGAAGATCCATGACTTCTGGTTGGAGCAAAACTTAGAAAAAAGAAAAGGGCTATATCTTAATAGAGGGGTACAGGACAAAAATTTGGAACCCAGAAGTTTGGCATTCAATCTGGCTAGTAAAGTTATGAGAAAATAAGTTTTTCTTTCTCTTTCTACATTAGTTTTCTCTTTTTGTTTTTCCTTCTTTTAAAAAACCTTTTATTATGAGGAATTTTAAAATATGCAAAAGTGAAGAAAATAGTTTAATGAGATCTAGTATACCCATCAACCAGCTTAAACAATCATCAACTCTTGGCCAGTCTTCTTTCATTAATACACCTACCCATTCCTTTCACTCCTGGATTTTTTTTTTTTAATTTATTTATTTGACAGAGAGGGAACACAAGCAGGGGGAGTGAGAGAGGGAGAAGCAGGCTTCCCGCCAAGCAGGGAGCCCGATGTGGGACTGGAGCCCGATGTGGGACTCGATCCCGGGTCTCTGGGATCATGACCTGAGCCGAAGGCAGTCGCTTAACCAACTGAGCCACCCAGGAGCCCCTCACTCCTGGATTATTTTAAAGCAATATCAGATATGTCATGTTCACTGGTGAATATTTCCCTATAGCCCTTCATTTGCAGAAATAAAATAATGTCAAATAATATAATCTACTGTTTTGCAAACTTTGAAAACTCATGACCTGTGGTAAAAAAAAAAAAAAAAAAAAATCCACCAGAGATCCACTAATGGGTCTCAACTCACAGTTTGAAAAAATTTGGAATAGAATTGCTTGATTGTGTAGATGAGGAAACGGCTTCAGAGAAGAGCATATCATGCCAAGATGATCCTGGGAATTCATATGAAGATGAGGACTGGAATTTTTGACATGAAGTTAGTGCAGGGGCTGGGATCAGATAGCCCAGGATCAGACAGGATCTGCACATAACAGTGTGTTAAAAACCCTACTTTTTTCTTTCTTTTTCTTTTTCTTTTGTTTAGAGGAAGAGGGTGGGTAGGAGCAGAGAAAGGGAGAAAAAGAGAATCTCAAGCAGGCTCCACGGGGCTCAGTCTCACAACCCTACAATCATGATCTGAGCCAAAATCAAGAGTTGTTTGCTTAGCTGACTAAGCCACTCAGGTGCCCTAGTCTGTCTGTCTGTCTCTGTCTGTCTCTCTCTTCCTTCCTTTCTTTTTAAGATTTTATTTTTTTATTTGACAGAGAGAGAGAGATCACAAGTAGGCAGAGAGGCAGGCAGAGAGAGAGGAGGAAACAGGCTCCCTGCCCACCAGAAAGCCCGATATGGCCTCCATTCCAGGACCCTGAGATCATGACCTGAGCCTAAAGCAGAGGCCTTAACCCACTGAGCCACCCAGGTGCCCCCAGTCTGTTTCTTGATCTACAAGATAAGGACAATAATATCACATGCCTTAAAGCATTAGGATGACTAAATGAAATGTATAAATTCCTGAGCATAGTGCCTGTAATGTGATTATTATTAATTTCATTATAAAAGAGAAGTGGTAGTTTGATACTTGTAAAATGCATTGGTTTTTTCCAAAACTGCAGGAGAAACAAATCTCTAGATTTGGATTGCCACATCATCTTGCTTGACTTTGCAATATCTATTTTCTCCTTGGTCCCCCCTCTTTTTTTTTTTTTTAACCCTATATGCTCTAAACACAGAATATTTCTACTTTGTTTTGAAAGTAAAAGTTTTCGTTCCATGCTTGGGATATAAGAAAACAATTTTTTTTCCATGCTTGGGATATAAGAAAACTTTCATCAGGGTTTAGAATAAGCATTACTGTCTTGGTACATTTAGAAAAAATAATTATACTTTTCTTATAGGAAAAATATATAGGATTTTCTTTTTTCCTAATTGGTGATCTTTGTAGGCAACCCACCCTAAATAAATGATAAAAATTAATATCTTGCAATATAAGTAGTCAAGTGCTTGAGTGATGCTGTGAAATTGGATGCAACCATAGGGAATAGGTCACAGTGTGTGGAGGCATTAAATGTCCTCTGGCAGAATAGACCATATTTCTTGAAGTTAAATAAGGAGTAAGGGAAAATATTTGAAGATAGTGTCAACCCAGGAGAGAAGAAGGAGGTGAATGGAGGCACATGGCTGATATTTAAGGATGAAATCATCCCAGAAGAGGAATCATCTCATTTTCTATATTATGATTCTCTTGTATCTTATGATATAGATGCCTTATTGGAGGAACTGGAACGCTCCACCCTCCAGGACAGTGATGAATCCTCCAGCCCAGCTCCTCTTTCTGTGGATCAGCACTCCAGAAAGGACCATAGCCTTACTGAGACTTCAGAGACCCTTTCTGTTCAAAGTGATACAAGTCCCTTGCCGGTAACTTTTCATTTATTGGAGTACCTTGAATATACATAGTTTGAGTGCATTTCTGAAAATTAATTGTATCTTACATAAAATGATGTGAAAGGAGAATCATGTATCCAGGAGAGAGGAAGAAAAATCCCTCTGTGTAACTCGAATGTGGTTGTTTTCAGAAAGGATGAGAATTGAGAAAAATCATCATAGAAGAATAAGCCTTGGAGAACTGAATTTTTTCTAGCGAGGGCACAGTAACACAGTATTCCCTAGGTTTGGGATATTCTGGTGTGACTCTCTGGGTATCAGAGCTGTGTGTTGCAATTTGACTGGCATGGCACCAAGACCGGGGTCACCTGGGTGAGGCCGAGTGGCAGCTCAGACAAGTTTCTTTGGCGTGGCTTTTTAAGGTCACAACTTGCCAGGTCCTATTTTCTGTTGAATGTATTAGGAAGCTCAGCTATTAGGATACCTGCAGATGATGGCACTCTAGGGAACCAACACAAACAAGCTAAACTCATAAGAAATGGTATATGAGAAAAACCCAGAAATCCAATTTATTAATTTCTAGCTCGAGTCAAAACCATTGAAGTAGTACAGAGGATAGTATTTGCTGATACCTATCTTCCCTTCCCGTTGGTAAGTCTGCGTGAATCTAATTTATAATTAGGAAGTTTCTTGATGAGAATGGAATTAGTTTAAGAGGAATTAAGTGGATACTCTTCATATGCGGTGTTTTGAACTACAGTATTCTGATTCATCCTTGTACACTTGGTATGAAATCACGGGTTGCATGGACCTGAAATTTGAGCTTGTGTTTCATTTCCCCCTTTAATTGTTCTTCCCTCCAGCTACATATACACAGTTTTAAGGATGTACATTTATTTCTCTCCTGGGAAGCTGGTGTCTTTTCTCCTTGGTGTAAGATCATAGCCACAGGCTCTTAGCTGGACTGCTCCACTTGCCTCCTGCATTTTATTTTCAGAACAGCAGCCAGAGTGATCCTGTAAAACTTAAATCAGATCATGTCATTCCTCTACTCAGAACCCCACTGTGAATTTCTATCTCCATTTGAAGTAAAAGCCATGGTCTTTACACTAACCTTATTGGGGTGACTGTATGTCTTGGTTCATTTGGAAGAGCCCTGGCTTTTTGCTTGTTTTCTCAATATTTTATCATTGGCTTTGCCATGTACCGTAGATTTCCCATATTTTATGAAGTGTTCTTATTAGTCTTCCCACTAACATAAACCAACATGGGTTGATAGACCTCTGTTTGGTTCTTCTGGCTTCTTCCAATATCTCATCTAGTAGCATGTGAAATATATTCAATGAACAGAGTTCTAACTTTATGATGGCTAAATCCAAAATATGGCCAATGATAACTCATCTCTTCTTTCCCTGATCCTGTTCAGACAAATCCTAACTGGTTAGCACCCTTTCAGGGATGATATGCAGGGTGCTGGTTGTTAAAGGTAAGAGCTTAAGCATAATCAGTCAGGAGCAGCCAACTCCTCTGGTCTTAGGTGGTGGCAGGAAAACTTTGGATGTTTTCCTCCCAGGTAGCCCACCTGGTATACCACTACTCATGATCATGAGATGCATGGGGCCTCCTCAGGGTCAGAGAAGAATATGAAAAACTGTGGCTTAATGTCCTACAAATTGTGTTTAGAAAATAGAGGCTAAGCATTCTTGCCATTGAGTGTAACATGATCTAAATGTTCTCCGTAAAGTAGTTTTGGCCTTAACTGTATATGTAAAGCTATAGGTATTTCTTTTATTTTCTTTTATTTATTTATTTGTTTGTTTGTTTGTTTATTTTATTATTTTATTTTTTATTTATTTTTATTTATATTTTATTTATTAATTTTTATTAATTTTATTTATTTTATGACTTGGCAGTGCTTCTATTTTTGCAGTAGATGCTTTTAGCAGCTTTTGGCTCAAAACAAAACCAAATTCAAAATTACATGTTCAGTTTTCTAAAGAAGTTGATGACGAATGTATAGTTTGCACAAAATATTTGCCAACATTTCCTGGCCGCCTTGAAGGCAAGTAGAGAGGTTACTGCTCCCTTGGAAGATAAGAAGACACAGCTACAGGGAAGAAGCATCAGCTTCTACTTCGGAAGTTAACAGTTTAAGAAGAGTGTGCCTGATGATGTAGCATGCACAGCTGCAGGAGTTGTTCTAACTGTCAGGGGAAGCACATCTTTCCATTTGGATCAGGTGATACCTCTAAATTGGTTTTGCTCATTGTCAGTTTCAAGGTATCTGTGTTTGTAAATAAGTAAACGTGATCATTGAGGTGACTCCCTTTGTAAGCCACCAAATAACCGGTTCTAACTTTATTATATCCGTGCCACCTCAGTCAGAAGATTCGGTAATTCCAAAAACATTTTTTTGCCTCCAATCCAAACGACCAAAATAAAATACTTAGAAATTCATTCTTCTGTCAAAAAGAATCGAAACATCTGATATTGTTAATGTTGTAAATTTAGTTGAAAGTTCAACATTGAAGACAAAGTGGGTGCGCTTTGTTTTTGTTTTTTTTTTGGTGGTAATATGAATACAGGTTTTGGTGAAGCACAGGTTTATGGTAAAAAAAAAAATGTTCTTTACAGACATGAAAACCTGTGAAGCAAAAACGTGCTTGGAATTGGTTGTGATGTACAGAAAATTCATGACTGCCTCCAAAGAAGCTGCAGGATTCCACCAATCAAAATAGAAACTGCAAATGTCAAAATTTACAAATATATACTTACACAGTCACAGTACATATGTATAAGTCATCTACAAAGCTCTCGTGACAGAAGCTGAAGTTGAATACAGAAACATTTCAGCATGGCTGCTATGCTTTTTCTGTGTTGCCTGTCATCAGTTGAATTTTAGAAATGCCTGAGCCTTTGAAAAAATGCTTTGTAAAGCAACTTAAATATAGGTTGCGTTATGTGCAAAATCAGTCAGAAATATTTAATCAAATTATTCAGTGAATGTAGCATGAAAATTCGGCTTTTGAAGCTTTTAGCAAGTCGCAATTATGTAAAATAAAGCTTGCAAAAAGGAAGGAGCTCAAATGTCTCTTGACAAAAGCTGGGGAGGAATTGAACCAGTTAAAAGATGAGAGCTCAAATGGTTTAATTACCTAATTTGAAAATTGTGCTTTGGAAAAATCTTGCCTTTGATGGAATTTCTAATTTTAATTGGATAAATTTATATTCTCCACCAGAATGGGATGGAATTGTGAAGGCCTATGATTTTGCAGTGTCTACATTTGGCACAATGTTAAAAAGGATCATGAATAGAGACAACTTAAGAGCTCATCATGTAAAAACATTATTGAAGAAAGGTGCTCTGGGTGGAGGCCAAAATATAGCACCTGTGAAAATATTGAGGTAGAAATATTTATACATTTTAATATGAGAAACAATCGAGGATATCCTCCATTTAGCAGAATATGCCCTGAACTTAGAGGATTAGCAGCAGCCAAGCAGCAGTATTTTCTCAATTTAAAAAATAATGGTTTACAACAGTGTGGAGATTCCTTAAGAAATTAAAAATAGAGCTACGCTATGACCCTGCAATTGCACTACTGGGTGTTTACCCCAAAGATACAGATGTAGTGAAAAGAAGGGCCATATGTACCCCAGTGTTCACTGCAGAAATGGCCACAATCGCAAAAGTATGGAAAGAGCCCAGGTGCCCTTCAACAGATGAATGGATAAAGAAGATATGGTCCATATATACAACGGAATATTACGCCTCCATCAGAAAGGATGAATATCCAACTTTTGTAGCAACATGGGGCAGGATTGGAGGAGATTATGCTGAGTGAAATGAGCCAAGCAGACAAAGTCAAGTATCACATGGTTTCACTTACTTGTGGTGCATAAGCGGTAATATAGAGGACAGTAGGAGAAGGAAAGGAAATGGGAAGTGGGGTAAATCAGGGAGGGGAATGAAGCATGAGAGACTATGGACTCAGAAACAAACTGAGAGTTTTGGAAGGAAGGGGTGGGGGGATGGGTGAGCTTGGTCATGGGTATTGAAGGCATGAATTGCATGGAGCACTGGATATGGGGTATAAACAATGAATCTTGGAACACTGAAAAAATAAAACAAATTATTGAAAATAAATAAATAAATAATAAAAAACAAAAGAAAATGAAAAAATGGTTTACAGAGAAACATCAGTTAAGTGTCAACAATTTCAAAATATATTAACCATAAAATGCAGCTCTGCAGAAGTTTGCAATTTTATTTAAAAATATGAAAATATTAATAAGATCATATTAAATAATAAGATCATATTTAAAAAGATATCTTCCAAGAATGAAACCAAGAAAAAAAAGTTATCTTTCAGAAAAATTTCTGCATCACAATGTTAGGGACAACAATGGCTAGGTAATCAATTAAGGTATATGAATCTAGGGGCACCTGGGTGGCTCAGTTGGTTAAGCGACTGCCTTCGGCTCAGGTCATGATCCCGGAGACCTGGGATCGAGTCCCACATCGGGCTCCCTGCTCAGCGGGAAGCCTGCTTCTCCCTCTCTCCCTCCCCCTGCTTGTGTTCCCTCTCTGGCTGTGTTTCTCTCTGTCAAATAAATAAAAATCTTTAAAAAAAAAAAGGCATATGAATCTCTGTCAATAATAATTATTTACTGTGCTGTTTAAAAATATTCAAATAATTAATATAAAAGGTTTTTTTTAATTAATGTTTAGGGGCTACTGGGTGGCTGAGTTTGTTAAGCATCCTACTCTTGATTTTGGCTCAGATCATGATCTCAGGGTCATGAGATGGAGCCTCACGTCAGACTTCTCACTTAGCGGGGAGTCTGCTTGAGATTCTCTCCTCCCTCTGCCGCTCCCCTGTGTACATGCTCTCTTGCTCTCTCTCTCTCTCTCTCTCTCAAATGAATAAATAAATCTTAGAAGAAATTAATGTGTACAGCTATGTGTCATTTAAAAATACTCTAGAAAATTTTATTTTGAAAATAAATTTTCAACAGAATTATTTTTAGGTCCATCAATACAATAAAACCAATTTTTTAGTCAATAAATATATATTTTAAAAATTATAGAGTATTAATTATTTTTGATACTTTCCCCTCACTCACTTTCAAGAACATCCCAGTTTGAACAATAAATTATATGGTCATCCTACCTGCTTGATCGGGCCCCTTTTACTCCCATCCCTGTCTCACCAGCTCACTATGCAGGCTACCCTGACCCTGACCTCTTTTCTGTTCCAAAGATGCTCCAGGGTGCTGGCCCCCTGGACCATGTTCCCTCTGAAATCTGCTTACCTCCCTCACCTTCTGTGAATCCTCACTCAAGTGTCTCCTTCTCAGTGAGTCCTTCTCTGATCAATACATTTTTATTTGCCATCTCTCCCCCATTTCTCATCTCCCACCTCCTGATGAGTTTTACATGATAATGGATATTCTTTTTCTTATTAATTTTTTTTATTACCTGTTTCTCACCACCATAATGTAAGGTCAGGGTAGACAATCTGTGTTTGTTCATTTAGTTTTGCTTTTCGACTGCTGCATCCCTGGCCCTGGCACATGACAGGCATTCAGTATTTGTTCAATAAATGAATGAGTTGCTGGTCACATACTGTTTAGAGACACCCATTATTTTTTTTTGTATGTTAAATTTAGTCATGTTATAGTTTTCCCCTAGACACCATCCTGTCTAGTTAAAGGGCTTTGTTCTTATTCATTTTGTTTGTTTTGTAGTTCCTATGTGAGTACAATCAACTTCTTGATTTCTTGCTTTTGGGGCAGGGAGAGGGACACTATTATTTGTTCCTTTTGCCAACTACTCTGCTTAGAATGCGGCCTTTTGCTGTGGGATAGCTGGTGTTCTCTGCCCCGTGAAAGATCTCAGGGATATGCTGTTATCAGTCCTGTTTAGAAGCTAAAAACATCTAATTCTGGGTGTAGATGAGTGCTGACATTCTCCTAAGAGATACTCATTCTCTGCTCTTCTCTGCCACTTCCTTATCTTAGGTACAGCTCGTGTATACTACCCATATCCAGGAGCACAATGTCTACAGGTAGGTCTTTGATTTAATACTTAACAAAAGTTAAAGTTATAAGATAATTATTATCAATCCGTGTTTGGACTACAGTTTGCTTTTGCGTGTGTTCATTATTAGAACTCCTGCCAAGTCCCTCCTCCTCTTCCACAGTGTTTGAGCAGAGGTGGAATTTTGCCAAGCTCACTTGGCAGTTTCTTGGGGTACGTGGCTTCTAGATGGGTTGCCCAGGATGGTGGGCTCTGCTGTTTCCTTCACCACCTGAAAAAAGTGTAAATAGTTCCAGCCACCACACACGTTTTCGCTGGGCCACTCTGAACAGCATGCTCCAGTTTGTGGAATAGGAAACACCTAATGACATTTCAGCAAGCACAACCAGAGCTAGGATTAGGGTCAAAAGCGAGGCAAGAGGGTCTCTGCAGCAGACTACCAAATATATACTTCTAATGAATTGCTATTTTCTTCTTTCTATATTTGCTTAAGATTTATTTAGCCAGGGAAGGGGATTTCCTTTTAAAAACATTATGTACTGAAACAGATCCATTTACTAAATCATTTCTGCCGGCCAACGCTGCTTTTCTTGTTCTCCCTTCAGGTAGTGCTTGTAATTTTTAAAAGATCAGACAGCTTTCTGGGAAACAAATTGAAGGACTTAACAAATTAAAAGGGAAACAATCTAGCACAGGCTCATGCTTGGTAAATAGTACCACAGCACACCTTATCTGGTTCTAGAATTACAGCCGGTAGTGCACACACATGACGGCAACTAAGGGAAGGACCTGTGTTATCATGAAGTCTTTTTTACAACTTCCCACCTGAGGACACTTTCTACTTCGATGGGAGTAAGGCCAGGCCAGTTTATTAATATAATTGCCAGTTTATTCCAGTTCCAGGAGACTGCCTGGTAGTATGTTCCCTAGACCACCCCATCCATCCTTCTTGTAAAAAACAAACAAACAAACAAACAAACCAAAAACAACAGCAAAACAGTGCCTGGCACACATAGGCTTTCACTAAATACTAACTTTTAAAAACTAGGAAACTGAGGGGCACCTGGGTGGCTCAGTTGTTAAGCGTCTGCCTTCGGCTCAAGTCATGATCCCAGGTTCCCGGGATGGAGCCCTCTGCTCAATGGGAAGCCTGCTTCTCCCTCTCCCACTCCCCCTGCTTGTGTTCCCATTCTAGCTGTGTTCTGTCAATTGAATAAATACAATCTTTAAAAAAAAAAAGGGGGCGCCTGGGTGGCTCAGTTGGTTGAGCAACTGCTTTCGGCTCAGGTCATGATCCCGGAGACCCGGGATCGAGCCCCGCATCGGGCTGCCTGCTCAATGGGAGGCCTGCTTCTCCCTCTCTCACTCCCCTTACTTGTGTTCCCTCTCTGGCTGTGTTTCTCTCTGTCAAATAAATAAATAAAATCTTAAAAAAAAAAAAAGCAAAAACAAAACTAGGAAACCGAGACTTCAATAGAAATATTAGTGAACACAGGCACCCGGCACATAAAAACCAGCACGACCAACGGTGATTTTCCTGCGTATCTGACACTGCGATCAGTTGGTAGCGTGCCAGTGTGTAAGTCTTTGGTCTTCTTTCTGTTGGGCCCATTTCTTTCTCTTTTCTTGCTCCGCTCTGTATTCCACAGGAGCTGACCCCTGTTGGTTGGATTTTCCAGGCTCCAGGATCACTTGGCTTTCGCTGGCTTGGACCAGTGGTTGCAGAGAGCTGGAGGGCTAAAGGCAGGGCAAGTCAGGACATTTCCTTCTCTAGTCTCCACAGTGTTGTCATCCAGGTCAGCCTCTACGCCTCCTTTGTGGCTTCAGCTGGAGCAAGACTGACCAGCTGTGGTTCCAGGATGTGCCTATCTGCCTTGGCCCCTGGCTTTTAGTAACTTTGCCTTTTTTTTTTTTTTCCTGTCCCTTTGGCCTAATGGCTACCTGCTGTGGCTAATCTTTGAGTTACCTCAGTATCTTCTGTTTGCTTCTTTAGTTCTGCCATCACCTGTGTAATCAAATTTCTGGATTAAATTCCTTCTGCTTGCTCCCAGTATGTTTGCATTTTCCTGAGTGGGCCGTGACTGATACACCACCCCAAGCACAGAGTGATAATCGCCCTGTCGATCTGTGTGGGAGATTGATAGGAAATCCAGGTGACCTAGTCAATATGTAATCAACTGTAGCTGGCGAAACTCAGAGCCGATAGGGCTCGCAGGTGTAGGTAGAGCTTGAGCCTCAGAAACTAGATTCCAGCAATCCACTTCCACCATTCCCTCTGGCTGGCTTAAATGAACTCAGTGTTGCTCTCACCCTTGAAACTGCTGTATTCACTACTAGTAGCGAGTAGAGTGACAGGAAACTATTTCTAATATGGTTATTATATACCAATAGCAATATGAACAATAGCTTAGAAATGTACACATGGACAAGAATAATTTTGGTAAGAATAAGAAGGAAAAAAATTCATGAAAACATTACAGAAGAATGAACAGGGAAAAACTCCAGCACAGTGAAGCCCCTCACACAAGGAGTCTGTATTCTTTTAAACACATCTGTGGTATTTGGATATTATTAAAATCTATGACTCATGAATTACACTGTTGCTCATGATGTAGCAAAACACTTTTACCATCTTCAAGATGTGAGGGGACGATTCAAAGGAGCTCTGATTTCGAGTTTCCTCTCTTTTTAGAAACACTTCCTGTAGTGATGTAATCACCAACTCTTTCAGGCCTTTCCATTCTCATTTAGAATATTATATTGTTGACTCAGTTACTATTAGGGTTTCTAATAAATAAATTTAGGGGATCTAATAAAAATGATCTACTTCTTTTTCCCTACTGCCCTAAGAATCTTGCTAAAAACCTGTAAGAATTTTTTTGAGTAAGTGCAAGGATGCCCCAGCTGTGAGACAGGCAGGTTTTTAAGATCATACAGACCCATGTTAAGAAGCTGCATTTATTCTACATGGGGAAACAGCAGAGAATGTGCCCACAGCCCTGCTACATTTTGAACTTTCAGGATACAGGCCTGTGGCAGCAATGACTAAGGGATTATGATCCTCAAGTGTTGTGAGCAGCTCCCCTGCAATTCCTTGGACTCCTCTAAGGACCAAATCAAGCACTTGCATACCTGACCATTTTTGTTCCTAGATTAAACAAACAAACAAACAAAACTGTGCCTGGCAGGAGGCCGTGGTGTACCTGAAAGACAAAATCTTTTATCTTCAGAGGGGAAGATACCACTTCCTCCTCCTTTTTTCGGATAGCTAAATACTCAAACATAAGTCAGTCAGTAGTGGGACATGTGGTACCCAAAAGACTGTCTTTTTCCCTTAAGAGAGGAAGATATTTTCCTTCTGCCTTGCTGGTTGGTAAACAAAAATAAACTAATACATCTGTGTTTTCATTTTTGAAAATATATTTACTGGAAGACTTACAATATTTGGTTTTATTTATGGCTTTGTGCACATGTGTATATGTGTATGAGAGAGAGAGAGAGACAGAGAGTCAGTCAGGGTCAGTTTGGTGGATTGTTAGCTAAGCTTCGTCAATGTTCATACAGCATTAGTCCAGAGTCAGTTACCTATATGATGCAGTGATTCCACTTCTCAAAATTTACTCAGTGGAAATAATCAAATATGGATGCAAATATTTATTTACTGTATTATAACAGTGAAAATCAGAAACAATCTTGGTGTCTAAGGATAAATTATCAGTTTAATAAATTATGGTACATTCTACATTTGAAAGCTGGGTAACCTTTAAACATCATTTTGAAGGATAGTCAAGCATGGCGTTAGAGATCGTAAGCTTTGTTGTCTGTAGGCCCAAACTCTGTTCTTTACCAGCTGTATTGTATAGAGCAAAGATTTTTACTTCTTTAAGCCCCAGTTTTTTCTTCTGGAGGTGAGAATACCTAGCTCTTAAGGTTGTCATTAGGATTTAGGGAGAACAGGTGTAATACCCTTTATGGAGGAGCTGGCATAAGGTGGACAGTAAGTGCTAGCCGTGAATGCAAAGTTGGATAAGAAAATACATAAAGATACAGAAAAATGTTCACTTTAAAACATGAGAAAAGGTCATTCTAATTTTCCAAAATTAGGCACAATCATAAAAGGGCATAATGGTAATGTGTAGGGCATAATGTGTAAGCCAACATGTCTAGAGGAATTAATTGCCTCTCAAAAGGAGGATTGTGTATGTTTTAATTTTTTCTTCATATTTCTCTGCAGTTTTAACATTTTCTATACTTACATTAACTTTATATTTAACCTTTTAATAGTAAAATAATTTTAATAATTCAGAAATATACAGAGTAAAAAGTTAGACCACCTCCCTTCAAACATATCCTCCTACCACGTAGTTGCTATCCCTACAGGTAACTGCTGGCAGGTATGTTTCCTTACTGACGCTTGTGTATGCAAAGTCACACTTATGTATATGTGCTCTTTTTTTTTTTTTTTTTAAGATTTTATTTATTTGACAGAGAGAAAGGGAGAAGCAGGCCTCCTGCCGAGCGGGGAGCCCGAAGCGAGGAGCCCGATGCGGGGCTCGATCCCGGGTCTCGATCCCGGGTCTCCGGGACCATGACCCGAGCTGAAGGCAATCACTTAACCAACTGAGCCACCCAGGTGCCCCTGTATATGTGCTTTTAAAATTACACAAACAGAAGGATAGTTTTCATATTGTTGTGGGTCCTGCTTTTTTTAGTTGACAGTTTATCTTAGAAGTCTTCCTTAGTTTGGGGCGCCTAGGTGGCTCAGGTGGTTAAGCGTCTGCCCTCGGCTCAGGTCATGATCCCAGGACCCTGGGATCAAGTCCTACATTGGGCTTCTTGCTCAGCTATGAGCCTGTCACTCCCCCTGCTGTGTTTTCTCTCAGTCTCTCTCCCTCTCTCTGTCAAATAAATAAATAAAATCTTTTTTTTTTTCCAAAAAGAAATCCTCCTTAGTTCATATAAATCTAAGCCTGCTTTTTTTTAGCAGCTGCATGGTATTCTTTAGCATGTATCTATATATAACTATATGTCCATTTATTTTATTTTTAATTTGTTCATAAAGACTACTTTTTTATGTCTTAAGGAACACACATATACATATACCTTTGTATGTATATCTCTATTTTTTTTGTAGGATAGAATCTTGGAAGTAAAATTGCTGAATCCAAGGATATATGCATATGAAATGTTGATAGATACCGCCTTGCAAAGCACTCAATAAATTTATATTACTATCTATGATGTATATAAATGTGCAAAATAATCCTGACTTTTGCCAACACTGCATGTTATCAATCTTTCAAATTTTTAAAAAAATATATTTTATTTATTTATATGACAGAGAGAAACACAGTTAGAGAGTGAACACAAGTAGGGGAGTAAGAGAGGGAGAAGCAGGCTTCCTGCCGAGCAGGGAGCCCGATGCAGGGCTCGATCCTGGGACTCTGGAATCATGACCTGAGCTGAAGGCAGACACTTAATGACTGAGCCATCCTGGCACCCCAGGCTTTCAAATTTTTGACTTGTGGGTAAAAATTGGTGTCTCACTATTTAATTTGCACATTAAAGATAGAGATTGAGCATATTTTTATATAGTAGTAAACATTCAAATTTCTCTTTCTGAAACTTGCATTTTTTTCTTTTAATCCTTAGCTCATGTTTCTATTAGCTTGCCTTATTGATTTGTAGACTTTTTATTATTTGGATATTATTTATGTTTTAAATATTTATAATGTTTAAATTTTTTTGAGATTAGCCATACTGATATATTTTCTTTTTTGCCTTCACTTCAGAGTTTTATGCCTTTTGTAGGAAAGTCTTCATCACCCCAAATGATAAAAAATGTCCCCCATTTTCTTTAGTACTTTTATGTTTAAATGTATTTATGTCTTTAATTCATTTAAAACATACTCGTGTGTAGAGTTTGTTAAAGGTCTAAATTTATTGTGTTTCAAATAGGTTGTCATGCATTTTGTGTCCAGTAGTCTGTTTCTGATGATTTGAAATGCCACATTTAGCATATGCCAAATTCTCATGGTTCAGGAGTCTGTTTCTGGGTTCTCTCTTGTTCCATTTCTTTGATCTATTTGTTTATTTGTTTCCTTCCCAATATCACACAAGTTTTATTGTCACTTTATAGAAGAGCACATCTATTGGATGGGTCTTCCCTCTTCATCTCTTTTTTTCTTCCCCTCAAATTATCTCGAGTGTTCTAGCCCATGAATTCGAGCATCAGCTTATTAATGAACTTGAATAATTCTATTAGGATTTCTGTATGGATTACATTGAACTTATAGTTTCTTTATTTATTTATTTAAAAGATTTTATTTATTTGACAGAGAGAAACACAGCTAGAGAGGGAACAGAAGCAGGGGAAGTGAGAGAAGGAGAAGCAGGATTCCCACCAAGCAGGGAGCCTGATGCGGGGCTTGATCCCCGGTCTCCAGGATCATGACCTGAGCCGAAGGCAGTCGCTTAACCAACTGAGCCACCCAGGCGCCCGAACTTATAGTTTAATGAGAGAAACTGACATCATATTATGCATTATCGTTTATATACATCTTGCATGTCTACCAGTGGGTTTTTCGTCATAGAAGTCTTACACATTTCTTGTTAGAGTGATTCTTTAATATTTTATAATGTTTTTGTTGGTATTGTGAACATGTTCTTTTTTCCCAGAGGATTTTCAAATTGGCTACTACTGGTCTATAGGAAAGATACTAATTATTTCATTTCACTCTTTTTTTAATTTTAAATTTATTTTAGTTTTTTTATTTTAAATAGGCTCTATCACCAGTATGGGGCTTAAACTCATGACCCCAAGATCAAGAGCTCCTGGGTGGCTCTATCAGTTAAGTGTCTGGCTCTTGATTTCTGCTTAGGTTATGATCTCAGGATCATGATCACAGGGCTCCAGGCTGAGTATGGAGTCTGCTTAAGATTCTCTCTCTCCCTCTGCCCCTCCCTGTTCTCCCATTCCCCCACACCCTGGCTCATGTTCCCATACATGTGCTCTTTCTTTAAAAAAAAAAAAGTCACATGCTCTACCCACTGAGCCAACCAGGCACCCTCTCATTTTATTCTTGTACCTAGTAACCATCCTGATATTTTTCTGTACATTCTAATAGTTATCCAGTCATTTACCTTATATTTTCGAGGTAAATGATTATACCGTATATTTAAAAGAGAAAATAGAAATAAGAACTGCTTTGCCTTTTTCTTTTCAGTATATAAATCTCTTTTTTGTATTCTCAAAAGCATCCAGTAATACAGTCTGCAATAAAATTGTAGACCAGCAATGACAGTAGGATCCTTGTCCTTCTCTTCTCTCTTTTTTAAAAAAGATTTTATTTATTTTATTTTAGAGAGGTGGGGGGGAGGGGGGAGAGAGAGGGAGAGAATCTTAAGCAGACTCCCTGCTGAGCACGGAGCTCTTAATTAGAATTGTGTTTAGTATTTGACCGTTAAATGTGAGGTTCATTATTGATTTTATATTTTATCAGGTTATGAAACTTCTTTTTCTTGGTCTTCAGCAATAGGAATTGTGTGGAGTTCGTTTTCTACTGCTGTTCACCTATCAATATGTTTATAAAGTTTTTCTCTGTTCTTGACTATAATGAATTATAGCAATCCTTTTTCTAATGTTGAACCATGCATGAAAGACTAGCATAGTGTTATGTTTTAAAATTCATATAATGTTTTAAAAATTCATTTCTGCTGTGTTTATTAAATTTCCCTCCCTTCCCCACCACCCCTCCCACACACAGACATGTGCGCACACACAGGTACATACATACACTGTGCTCTTTTTGTCTGGTTTTAGTATTGAGTTTCTGTGATATTTATAGAACTTAATTTGGTGATTTTCCATATTTTTCTATGTACTTGAAATTTCTATAATGTTCCCCGAAACTTCAGTTTCTGTTTGTTTTCTGTTTCAATAATTTATGCTTTTAGTTCTTCTGTTGGGGTTTTTTTGTTTTTGTTTTTTTCTTTTTTTGGATTCTTGACTTGGATGTTTTATTTATTTGCTTCTAGTGCCTTACTTTTCAGTATTGCACTTGAGTCCATTTGTACTTTTTCCTGTTGGTAACATATTAGTGGAACATCTGGGTGGCTCAGTTAGTTAAGTGTCTGCCTTTGGCTCAGGTCATGATTCCAGGACCCTGGGATCAGGTTCATATTGGGCTCCTTGCTCTGCGGGGGAGGCTGCTCCTCCCTCTCTCTGCACGACTATCCCACCGGTCATGTGCGCACACTCATGCACATATTCTCTCTCTGACAAATAAATAAAATCTTAAAAAAAATATTGGTGTGACTCAAGGGTGTGTGTGTGTGTGTGTGTGTGTGTGCGCTTTCATTGCTATTTCTAAATAGGTTGGAAATTCAGGTTTTTTTTTTCTTTATCACAAGAACTATTTGGATGTACTTTATTTTTGCTTATGCAGGTAGATTTCTTATGATTAATTTGTACTTTCATTTATACTTATGATTAATTTGTACTTCTTAAGAGGGTAGATTTCTTTTTTTTTTTAAGGTTCAAATTTTTATTATTACTTAAATTTTTTTCCCAGTGTTCCAAGATTCATTCCCCATTCCCCACACCCAGTGCTCCATGCAATAGGTGCCCCCAGTACCCACCACCAGGCTCTCCCATCCCTCCACCCCCTCCCTCCAAGTCCCTCAGTTTGTTTCTGTGTCCAAAGTCTCTGTAGTTTCATTTCTCTCCCTGGATTGCCCTACTTCCCATTTACTTTCCTTCTCCTACTGTAAGAGGGTAGATTTCTTATGATTAATTTGTATTGAAGCCATAGAAGAATACGGTCTATATGAATTACTTCTTAGAATTTACTGATCTTTTATTCTGTGTTCTTGTACACAGTTAATTTGCTAACAAATTAATACCTGGGAGTCCTGGATGTCTCAGTCGGTTAAGCATCTGCCTTCAGCTCAGGTCATGATCCCAGGGTCCTGGGATCCAGCCTCAGGTCAGGCTCTTAGCTCAATGGAGAGCCTGCTTCTCCCTCTGCCTGCTGCACCTCCAGCTTGTGCCCTCTCTTTCTCTCTCTGACAAATAAAATCTTTTAAAAAAATTTACTAACAATTGGGCAAGTATTTGAATAGACTGTATATTTTCTTTCTTGGATCCAAATTTTAGTCATCAGTTTATTCACAATTATATGGATGTGAAATCAACATCATGTACACTGTCTAAACTCTGTCAGTGGTCTTTTTCTGTAAAGAGTAGACAGTAAATATTTAGAGCTTGTTATTGGAACTATACAACTCCAAGAAAGCAGCACTATGTAAATGAACGGGCATGGCCAAATTTGGCCCACAGACCTTAGTTTGCTGATGCTTGCTCTTTATTCTTACTTAGTTTTTATCTTTCGCCTGACAGTGAGAGAAAGTGTACTACTTTATAATTTCAAAAAGAATGCTTTGAAAAATAAAAAATGTGGGGCGCCTGGGTGGCTCAATTGGTTAAGCGACTACCTTCGGCTCAGGTCATGATCCCGGAGACCTGGGATCGAGTCCCACATCGGGCTTCCTGCCGAGCTTCTCCCTCTGTCACGCCCCCTGCTTGTGTACCCTCTCTGGCTATGTTTCTCTCTGTCAAATAAATAAAAAATCTTTAAAAATAAATAGATAGGGGCGCCTGGGTGGCTCAGTTGGTTAAGCGACTGCCTTCGGCTCAGGTCATGATCCCGGAGACCCAGGATCGAGCCCCACATCAGGCTCCCTGCTCGGCGGGAAGCCTGCTTCTCCTTCTCTCACTCCCCCTGCTTGTGTTCCCTCTCTGGCTGTGTTTCTCTCTGTCAAATAAATAAAATCTTTAAAAAAAATAGATAGATAGATAGATAGATAGATAGATAAATAAATAATGTATATCAGGCCATTGTCTTCTTAAAGGTCTTTTTAGAAGCTGCTTTGCACCTGGCCATTGGGGGAGAATGGCCTGCCAGCTTCCCATCCGGCCCTTTTCTTCATGCACTTGAGAACTGTGGTCAGCTTTTGAGATGAATAGAACAGAGATACAGAGACAAGAGGCCGGGAGACCTTGTTTAGATTTTTAGTCCACTACCTATTTTTAAATACTCTCTTTCTCTAGTTTTACTCACATCTAAGGGGTTAATAGTTAAAATGGCATTTTCTGGTATTTTATGTATTTAACATTTATCTGAGTTTTGATGTGTTAGGATTTTTTTTTCTCTCCCTGTAGTGAGGTCCAAGAGCCGAAGGAGGCACCACATGCCCCTAAAACCTCAGCAGCTGCTCAGCTGGATGAGCTCATGGCCCACCTGTGTGAGATGCATACCCAGGTGAGCACAGTTCCTGAGTGTGTCTCCGTGGAGCTCAGCTCTGCTGTCCCCTTTCGGAACTCTTGGTTGTCATTAGTTTTCCCAGACTAAATTTAATTCACGGGACAAACTCAACTTTGTGTTATGTATTATCTGGACACAAAAGATAATGCGATGTAGGCTCTGATCTCAAGGAGTGGGGAATGTGTTTGGTAAAATGAAGCAGAAGCCCATGTAACATTTGTAGACTAAACACAGATGGTTTATCAAAATATGTGCAGCCAACATTAGGAATGTGGAGACTTTATCAGAGGTGGGATGGGATGTGGGAGGGACTCCAAAGGGTTTAGACACAAAGAGAGGAGAGAAGAGGCCCTTCCAGTTGGTGTGAGCCCTGAGAACATAGGCATCTCAAGGTTGGATGCAGTGGGGCAGGACCCGAGAGACCTGCCTGAGAGGGACAGAGGAGGGCAAGCGGAGGCAGAGCCAGGGAGATCAGAGTGTGGCTTTGAGAGCAGGGAGGATGAGGAGTCCTGAGCCCCATACAGAGATAAAATCTACCTCCTCATTCTAGCCTCTGGAGCATGAGTGGTGAGCTCACGCGGCCTGGCAGAGGATGGAAATCAGAGAAGTGAGCTTAATAATTTATTAAGGGAAATCATCTAGAATTCTTAAGGTGGGGAATTCAGCCACTCTAAATTGATTGGAGGATTTGATATGTACACACAAGTGGCTATGAAATAATTGCAGGGGAGTATATAAAAACGTGTGTGACTGTGAAGGTCAGGAACCTGATCTTTGTGACTCACCTGTGGGCTCCCGGTGCCTGTGCAATTCCTGAAACATTAAAGGAACAAATGGGTGTACATCAGAAACAATTTTTCTTCAGTGCCTATAATAAAGCTGGGTACATTCCTTATTGTATTGTATATCTGACAGTATTTGGGGAAGAACCTACATTAGGAGTTTTAATTGTGTTTCCTAATTGATTTAGTGTGTGTCATGGTTTATTTACATTTTTAAAATACCCGTTTATTTTCGAATGAGCCATACATTCACGTTGCGCAAAAATCGAAAGTAAAAAAGTTTGCAGTGAGCTATTTTCCTAGCAGCCCTGTCCCCAGTCATCCAGTTCTGCCCGTTTCTTATATTCATTCAGAAGTATTTGGAATATGTAAGCAAACAGCTGTAGATATGGATAGATATGTGTATGTGTATGTATATGTATATGTGTATGTATATGTGGATATACATACAAAATTCTGTTTTTACCTACTTCATGTTGATGACCCTTTTGGGCTTTCCAGACAGTAACCTTTGGAACACTAATCTCTTCAACATTAAGTACCATTATATAATAGAGGAGGAAGGAAATCTGTCAGTTGATAAGTCTCTTGAAGAGAAATGAGCATTTTGGATTAGTGAGATAATGCGAGGTTATTCCTGGCAGTAAAAATAGGATACATAGGGGCCTGAGGGCAGACAGTAACAAATCACATTCAGGAGACTGCAGGGAGCCTGGCTGGCCTGTAACAATGGAGGCTTTTAGTGAGTAATGAAAGATGAGATTGGAAAGGTAAAGGGAGGGCAGAGGATGGGAGACTTTGAATGTCTGTCTGTTGCATGCAAATCTGAGGCAGTGGAGGCTGTAGACAGCACCTGTTTCCTGATCAGGAAATACTAGGTCGATGGTAGTAGTAGCCCAGTGGGAAAGGAGTTGAGAGAGAATATGGACATGAAGTGATGAAGGACAAGCTGGGCATTGCATCATTTTTGTAATTCGAGGCTTTCCCTTTGAATGGATTATAATAACTATCTTGGGGGGGGGATTGCTTAAATAAATCCAGTCCATCAGTTAGTCTTATCTGACAGCTTCTCATAACCTTCTCCCCTAACACTGGACCAAGTCATTATTTCTAGTTTGAACTGTTAACAATAATCTCCTTCCAAATTAGTGTCTTTGGTTCCTCTCTTGCTTGCGTACACATAACTCCTCCCTATCTGTCCCAGGGATCTTGTGGATTGATCAGATTCTTTTGCTCCCAGGCTTGAAACCCGCCAGAGGCTCCAGGACCCTTGAACTAAAACCTGAGTTTACCATGAGGCCCCCCCATGATCTTTGTCTCTTTCTCCATCATCTTCTCCTGCCACGCTTCCTCTTTCTCCGTCTGCTCCAGCCCTCCCCCCACCCCAACCTTTCTGACTTTTCTCTTGACATACCAAACTATTCCCTTCCTCTGGGCCTTCTTTCCCTCTGGAGTGCTTTTCCCACCAATTTAATATTTCTGGGCCCCTAAGTTCATCATGGAATATCTGTACAAATGCCTCCTCCTTAGAGGGCCTTCTCTGATAACCCCCATCTAAATCAATTCTATTTCACACCCTCTGGCACTTCTGTCTCGATATATAACTTATGTCTTATCTCTGCCTGACATCACATCAGACATTTATTTAATCCATTTATTGTCTATCACCCAGAGAAAGTAATCTCCATGAGGGCAGACTCTCTTGGTACATTGCTCTATACCAAGAGTCTGGAGCTGTGACCATCACAAACTCTGTACTCAATGAACATTGCAGAATATATGGGTAAAAAGAAGATATGATTAATTGTTGACCTGTGGTCATTATAGGAGTGAGGACAGGTAGTATCTTCATATACTCAATTTTCCATGCTCAGAAAAGATTTATAAATGGAGGAAGATTCCTCATGTTTCATCTGGCCTGAGAAATTTAGGATATAAGGGAGACGGAAGCATTTTTATTGGTGTCACAATATTGGACTCCTCAATTGCCTTGCATGGAGGTTAGGTACAGAAGAAAGCATCAGTCAGCAGAGGTGAGCTTAAGGGGTCATATAGAAGATACCCACGAGGGCAAATATTCATGAGACTGATTCTTTTTCATGGTTCTTTCCCTCGTGCCAGGTTGCAGTGAAAGAAGATGCCAGCAAGAAGCACACAGCAAATAAGCAGGATCCCAAGGACTCCCTGGACTCAATGCTGGGGGGGTTGGAGCAGGAACTGCAGGACCTTGGAGTTGCCACAGTGCCCAAGGGCCACTGTGCTTCCTGTCACAAACCAATTGCTGGGAAGGTGCGGTGGGCCCACATGTGGGTCCTGTAGCCCGCTGTCTATGTGTATGTCTGTCTCTGTCCCACCAAGGATTGCCCTATCACTTTCTAAGACATTTTCATAGTAGTTAATAATCACTCATCTCTTGCAGTGCTCCAGGCACTGAGCTGAGCACTTTACAAGTATCCTCTCATTTAATGGTCACATCAGCTCTTGGAGGGAGACACCATTATTGTTCCTTGAGGAAACCAAGGGCTCTGGGATGGGGATGTTAACTGAGAAGTCCGAGTCTAGAAAGAGGTAGAGGGAAGATTTGAATCAGGAGACCCTGACTCTCAAGTGTAACTCTTAAGTGCTTTTCTGTACATCCGGTCCTGGGAAGGACTTTCCCACGGCCCCTCTTTGCCAACATTCCCAGTCAAGTTGATTGATGGTAACTTTCAGCTGACTCAGCTCCAGCTCATGGCCACAGACTCCTGCTCTGCATCATCCTTCACCAAAACCACAATAAAGGGCCCTGAGCTCTGGCTCAGCGTGGGGCAGGAGATGAGGTGTTCAGACCAGAGGAATAAAAACTCTCATTTGGCCTTTTCCTCTTCGAGGGATCCCCTCCAGGCCAGACTGTAGTTATCCCTGTCTATCACTCCTGTGCTTGGTTTTGATGCCCCCACCCTCCAGAGCAGTGTTCCGGTGATGAACACCTACAGACGCTTATCAGCATGATTAGTCAGGAAACTGGGCACTCTTTTACTGTCCATAAAGTGTGGACAATAGACCCCATAGGGGGGACCTGGGTCTAGGCCTCCGGGTTGGGTCACCCCAGGGGTGCCGTTTGCATGGAATACCATGTGAAAAGGGCTGCCCGAGTTGTGTGACCCGTAGGCCCTCTGGTAGGCCCTCCGGCCCTCAGCTGCACGGCCTGCCATGCTTTATGTCCTCCCCAGGTGATCCATGCTCTAGGGCAAGCGTGGCATCCGGAGCACTTTGTCTGCACTCACTGCAAGGAGGAGATCGGTCCCCAGCCCTTCTTTGAGCGCAACGGCTTGGCCTACTGCCCCAAGGACTACCACCATCTCTTTTCCCCACGCTGTGCTTACTGTGCTGCTCCCATCCTGGACGTAAGTCATCTCCCTTCTGCTTTCACACTGTGGTCCTGGTTGATAGCTCCATGGCTTTCTAATATGGCTCTGTGTGTTCCTTTTCCAGAAAGTGCTGACAGCAATGAACCAAACCTGGCACCCGGAGCACTTCTTCTGCTTTCACTGCGGAGAGGTCTTTGGTGCAGAAGGTAGGCCCCCGGGGGTTACAAGACCAGCAGAGCTTTTCCCTGGTCTGCCGCCATAGTCCCAGTTCCTGCCGCTAGTGTCCAAGCGCCCGTTTCAGTACTCGATGCCATCCCTCCTTACCTTTCCCCAATATTGACAAATTTTGTTTAAATTGGCTTCTTAAATCAAAGAAACCCAAATGCACCGTTTAAAAGCTCAAATATTCTATTAATGATAATAATGAAAAACATCAGTCCCTTGCTTTTCCTTTCTCTACCTCCAAATCCAGTTAACCTCTTCAAATGTTTTCAGCTTTTCCTTCTGTTATTTACTTGTGTATTTTAAGGAATTTACTTATGTTACTATAACTCTAGGTTAATTTTTTTTTCCTTCTACCTTTAACCATTATATATTAACTTTCTACCAGGGAAGATGAGGATGTACTACCCCGCTTTACCCCAACATACTTCCTCTCTCCCATTCTCTGAGTACATAATCAGGTCATGATCATAGGTCAGACCAGTAATCAATGTGCACGTACTGACAACCATGAAAGTGTTCATTGTTGAAACTTGTAGCAAAATGTGGTTGCAACAGAGCACAGATTTTGAGTTTAGACTACCTGGTTCAGATCTGGGCTGCAGTATTTATTAGCTATCTGACATCGTTCATGTCATTTAACCCCCCGTACCTTGCTTTCTTCATTGGTGAAATGGGCCTAGTAATATTCCTACCATGTAATCTGGCCTAGGAGGATTTTAAGATACAATGGCAGTATAGTCTTTAGAACAGACGCATGGAAACACAGTAAAAATTAGTATTACTATCATGGTGTCCTTTTCATATAAATTTTTCCCTGAAGTCAATATTTAGATTTATTTTTTCACTAGCTTTATTTTCATTGTACCTAGCTGTAATTTATGTGACAGAACTGGGAAATCATTCTCAGAATAGTCTGCTGCATCTGGTAGTGGGTCAGTTCCACCTGTTTTGTCTTGGAAACATCCTTCTAGGAGACTTCCGTCCTCCCGTCCTCCCGCCCAGCCTCAAATGGTTTCTCCTTAGGCCTGCTGTGAAGCATTTACTCTGGGCCATTCTCTTGGGAATTCCTTTTACTGCTTGACTGCTTTTTTCTTTGGATCCTCTGTTTCCTGGATCCCTGGTCTTTTCATACATGTTAGTTACTACCGTTATTTTGGTGGAGCAGCTCCTAGCAAAGAATGAAGAGGAGGTAAAACTTTTAAGACCTTGAAATATCTGAAAATATTATAATTCTGTTGTTTACCTTAAGTTGCCTGGGCATAGAATTCTACGTGAAATTATTTTTCCCTGTAATTCTGAAGCTTCACTGTCTTCCAGCGTCTATGGTTGAGAAGTTTTTAAGACTTTGTTCTTATTCCTGATCCTTTCTATGTGATCCATCCTTCTCTCTTTGCAAAATTTTTTTTCTTTCTTCTGAATTACTTTTTTTTTTCTGACTTATTTTTATGTTTGTTTGGAACAAGTATGACTCACACGTGGAATTAGGAAGCATCTTTATTTTTTTTTCCTGTCCTTTTTGAATTAACTCAGTGGGGAAACTATTCACCTCTTTTCTAAATAAAAACTTGGGCAGTTCCATGTCCTTTCTGATGACTCTTAATAAACAGTTCTAAATAGAAAATCAGTTTCAGACACAAAACACAAAACTAAGTCCTTGGGTAATTCCATCTGTGTAATAGCTAGAGTATCCAACTTATTTAAAGTGACCGCCACATAATAAACACATTCATATGTACACAACTACTAAAGCGACTGCTGCTCTCCCCTAGTCAGGCCTTTAAACTGCTGGAGACCGGGGAAGGGTGTTATGGCCCTTCACCTGTCCTTTCCTGCCTTTAACACCCCCACCCTCACTCCTGTTGCTAATCTTGATATCTGACCCCCTCCAGGGTTGAAACAGGCAGGAAGGAAGCTGAGCCTGGAGGGCAGGACAGTCCTAACTTGCCTAGTGCCATCATAAATTTGCTTCATGTTCTCTGGACCTGGCAGATGTTTAACTAACTTTTTTTTTTTTTTTTCCTCAGATGCTTTTGTGAATTCAGTACAGGTCCTACTTCAAACTCTTGATTACCCTTCACTTGTTTCAGCTAGCTGTTTTCTGCTTGGCACATTTAAGTACCCATTCCACACAGCTTAGTTTTGCAGGGTTTTCATTGTTCCCTACTGGTGATCTCAGAAATGATTACAGTGGTCCCAGCTATCTCTTTCACACTTTGCTATATAGACCATGGGAAACTAGCGGAGGGATTATAGTAAGTTTACAGCTGTGTCTCCCTATTCAGCGAGACTCGCTCGTGGACTTTTTCCAGGAGTGAATCAAATTCCATCAGCTATGTCCCATTGATGGCCCAGGACTTCTATCCGGCTCTCTGAGTGGCTCTGTCAGAGTCCTTCTCTTGACTTGAGGTCAGTGGGAACCATGCCGGACGGACCTCATCCCTCTTGGTTGTGTGATGGTTAGGTAGAGCACCCATAGCTTCCAGAGAAATCCCTCTCTCAATTTCCCTTCCTCCCTCCTTGTGAGTGAGGAGTTCAAGAATCATGTGGGAAAAAAAAAAAAAATCATGGCTGTCTACTTTGAGGAATGTCTCAAAGCTCAGTTTGCGGTCTGATATCTGTTACATCTTATGCCTTACACCTTGTTCTACTAGGTTTGGCCCAAAGCAGCTGATCTTTGGTTGTCCATTTCCTACTTAAGAATGAGACACTAAAATGTTAGCTGGAAGCTCTGTGGGTATAAGTAGAACTTGTCAACTGGTGGACTGAGCTGTGTGGCCCTCAAGTAGCATGCTCTGGTCATTTTGCTGGGAGACCCCTGACTGTTAATACATTAGATTTTTTAGTGCCTGAGACTTTCTGATATTTCCAGAATTAATCACTGCTCTTCAGACTTTCAGCCAGTCCATTTCCAGCCTTGAAGACTATTTTGTATGTTCACTTTCTGAGCCTCTCTGATGCTCTGGAGAACCCCAGCCTGAGTGTCTGGGCTCTTCCCCTCTGGAGAAATGCAGGCTTCGGTTCTCTTGTTTGCCAAGCTAGCCGCCACTCTTAGACCTACTTAAAATTGTGGAAAATTTTATTGATGTCTCATCTATGGCATCTCCTCTCCTGTTCTCCTCTTCCTTGTGGATGTTTCTATTTTAAATAATTCTTTAACTATCGTGTTGGTGGTATTTCAAGAGGGAGTGAAAATAATCCCATGTACCCTGCCCTTCACTGGCACAGAGACTCACCTAAATGTCAGGCGTGTTATTATGTATATTCCTAACGATTATTCATTTAATCCCCACCACAGTCTTGTGAGGGTATTTTTATCCCACATTTTACCTAGTTATAGATGGAAACACTGAGCCTCAGGGAGGTAACATAATTTTCTTAAAGTTATACAGCCAGAAAGTCAAAGAGTTGGAACCAAAACTCAGGTCCCCTTTCTTCAAGTTCCGTGTTGTTTCTTCATCATCACAGCTGCCCCCTGACTCAGTTCTTCTTCTGCAGTCAGATCCCTTTCCTTTCTTGGCACCACCACGGTCCACTTTATTTGACAATAGACCCAGATACCGTGGCACTGACATAATCCAGTAACAAAGTGCTTTGTAGTAATTTGCTTGTTCACTGAAGCCTGGTGAGTGCTTTTCACAAATCATTAGGTATTTCATTTCTAGATTGTGCTCTAGTTAAGCAGGATTTTTTTTATTGAGAATTACTCTAAGTCATATTAATGTATGTCATGGTAAATTTATATTGTACTGGTAGCCATAGAAGTGGGACGGTTGGGTAGAACAGTCAGCAGGTGCATACTGCCCACAGATAAGTATGCTGTAGAAGTTGCCTGTGAGCAGAGCAATAGAAGATGGGCATATTTCAAGAAGACAGACGTTAGATACAGAAGTATCCCATTCACGGGATGACCAGAAAGCACCCTGAAAGTAGCTGATAGTCGTGGTTCTTGACTTCGGCCCCCTCTAAACAGACAAATCTCTTATGACTGTATGTCCTCATCAGGCCACACTTAAAACATTTATTGAGACACCTGACAAAAGAAGGCTATTTGTGCATCAGAAGCTCCTCCTATTTTTGTTTTTGTCCTTTGCTTTCTGTAAGTGGGTCTCCTGCCGTCCGGTTGGCCCATTAATTGGGTGGCATCCGGCATCTCCCCAGTTCACATAGTCACACACAGAGTTTCTATAATGAGAACTTAACCACTGAACCTTCTGGGAAATTAAATTCATCTGCATTTTTGTTTCAGTTCACAAAATTCCTCTTTAAGGCTCAAGTTTCTAAGCATTTCAGGCCTTAGCATCCTCCCCTAGGGACCAGGTCCTCAGTGCCTGTGTCTTTCTTTTGAATTGTTCATTATCCAGGCTCCCTAATTTCCCCTGTGGCTCAGAGCCTCACCAGAGTATAAACACCTCTCTCTCTCTGTGGCACTTTTAATTGTTAGTGTTTCTCATCTGTTCTCCAGAGGTAATTGGCCCCGGAGAGGGCCTCCAGGAAAGTTACTGCTGAAACTTTCTCAGTTTATTGGATCACTAAATGCAGGGGCATCACAGCAAGTTCCGCTGATTGTTTTTGATTCTTCTCCTGAGACTCACAGTAGTTGAAACAGAGGCTATTCCTCCCCTGCTGAGTCATTCTGGAAACCAGCTACCCTACAAATGCCTAGATGAGGGTCATTCCTAGGTCAATTGGCATGCCTTAAAATTTTCTCAAGTAACACCCACTTATAGGCAAGTTCAGTTTTATGTCACTTGCTTTATGGAGCACACATGCAAATTCTTGTCCCTGCCCTTCCCCTCCCTCCCAGATCTACTGAATCACAAACTCTGGGTTTGGGCCCAAGCATCTGCTTATGGACAAGCCCTTCAGGTACTGGATGTACACTGAAGTTTGAGAAATACCAGGCCACATAAAAACAAGGAGGATGGTTGTGGGCGCTGGTTTGTTTTTCTTTCGTGGTAGGCCTTCCTGCATTCTGTTGTGCTTGATCAGACTCTAGACATTCTTTGATAAAGTGGGAAAAAGTGAGTTCTTCTGTTTTTAGGAGCTTTAGAAGAACATAGGGCAGGTTATAAAATTATTAGTTTCTTAGATGTATAGGCTCAGAAATCTATTCAGTTGTCTGCTCTTCAAAGACAGCCTATTTGAACAAAGCAAGGGATATCAAAATGTGAGCCGAGAGAGCAGAAAAAGTGTAGTTGCCTGATTTGGGTCCCAAACCCCTGACTGTTCCTATGCCTCTTTGGGTCTGGCCGCTACTATCAAAATGGGTTCCTAGAAGTAATGTTTCTGGGCTGGGCTGCTTTTCAATCCTCGGTACATGTTTTGCTTACATGCTCTTTTGGTGAGGGGGAGTATAGGGAGAGCTCTCATATTTACAAAGCTTTTGGGCTCAGCTGATGCTATCGGTCCTCACAGAGAGGTCACCATGAGGATGCATTTAAATTAGGGGTATGACTTTGAAGTTAGGCTTTGAAGTTAGGCCTAAATTTGAACATCAGGTCCCCTGCCGACTAGTCTGTTGTATGTAATTTCTCTGAGCCTGTAAGATGGGAGCATTGCTGTGAAGAATTTAACTTCAAGTTAGTACCGCAGGTAGAGCCCTCATTTAGAACCACTACAAGGCAAGTGCTGCGTAAATGGGATTGCTGATAGTCAGCTTCATGTTAGACAGGCTCTCCTGGTGAATGCTAAGGAGGGCTCCTTACGGAAGAGTTCACCTATTCACACATATTATAGTCGGTCCTGGAGAGATGCTAGTGACAACATATGTCTGGAGCCTATGGTCTCAGTTGTGCAGTTGTAATATCGTCGACATGTCTGTTCATTCAGTGAGTATTTATTGAGCAACTTCTGTCTATGTGTCTAGGTACCGTTCTAGGTGCTAGGGGTACAGAGACAAAATACAGAGTTTTCGCCCCCGTGGTGCATTTATTCTAGTTGAGAGAGACAGATAATCATCAAAACTAGCTAACTCACTCACTCTCTGCTTGTAACTCACTTCAAACTTACTCTTCATTTCAGGAGAGGGAATGTAGACAGGGTGCTGTTTGAGATAGGATGGTTGGGTCTGTCGTCATGTTAAACAGGCCCCTCAGCGAGGTGAAGGACCAAACCATCTGAGAGTCTTGGAGAAGTGATTTTCAAAGCAGAGGGCACATATTACTTAAATAGGTGCTTGAAGGTGAATTAATTTATATTTTTCTTTTTCAAATGTAAAGACAATAAAAAAAAAACCTTGTAGAAATGTTTGTTAATAACCTATTACCCTTGTTAACCTAATGCAACATAAAAGTTTCCCTAATAATATTTTTCTACATTTAATATTTATGCATACCTGACTTAGGTGTACCTAAAAGTCCTTTTTATCACTTAAGCGTTTCCTCATGTGACCTCATAATTTTATAATAATAATTTTAATAATATTAATTATTCCATTTGGGCTTTATGTAAACAAATTATTTAAAAAATTCATGCTTAACAATGTTCATTGAAGCTTTATTTATAGTTCCAAATATTGTAAACAACTCTGTTCCTAATAGTTTATTTTTTTAAAAGATTTTATTTATTTATTTGACAGAGAGAAACAGAGTTATAGAGGGAACATAAGCAGAGGGAATGAGAGAGGGAGAAGTAGGCTTCCTGCTGAGCAGAGAGCCCAATGTGGGGCTCGATCCTGGGACTCTGGGATCATGACCTGAGCTGAATGAGCCACCCAGGTACCCCACATAATAGTATATTTAGATTACTTCTTGTGTGTTAGTAACGCTGTAGTAAATACCTTTAAACATAACATTTTCTTTTGATTATTTTTATGGATTAATTTCCAGGAGAAGGATATCTATATATACATATTTTTTTAATTCTTGATACACATTACCAAATGATTTTCCAAAACAATACTAACATTCTACTTTATCACTGGGAATATGTAAATATGTGAATCACTCCATGTATTTTCCAGTATTAGGTAGACTTACTCAATACTGTTTTTACTACTTAGCTAAAATTGGAAATTCAACCTTCTAATTAGCAAAAATTAGAACTTTTTTCTTTTGAGTTTCATGATTTACTCATGTTGAACATATTACAATAAGAGCATTTCAGCTTGTGTTGTCTCTTCGTCAGGACAACTAATTTTATTTATATATTTTTAAAGATTTTATTTTTTTTATTTGAGAGAAAGAGAGTGATCAAGAGAGAGCACAAGCCAGGGGGAGAAGCAGAGGGAGAAGCAAACTCCCCGCTGAACAGGGAGCCTGATGTGGGGACTTGATCCTCGAACCCTAGAATCGTGACCTGATCCAAAGGCAGATGCTTAACCAACTGAGCTGCACTGGCACCCCAGGACGACTTATTTTAAAAGGGTTTAAAAAAGTATTCATTTTGAGTTTCTCATCCTTCTTTGTTCGGGCATAGGATATGTAAGACTCAAACCAGGGGTTTTCTGACATGAGCCCAACAGTGAAAATATCCAGTATTAAAGTACTTCCGAGAAAGCCCTTACACATTAACAAATTGATTAACGTTTTTTATTATGGAAATTGCTCCCTGCCTGGTTCCTAAATATCTGTGTTTTATCAAACTCATTTCCTCTAACCTCCACCCACCTTTTTACCCCTTTTTCTTGCTGGAATATTTAAAAGCAAATCAGAGAAATCTTATGTCACCATTAAATACTTCAACATGCATCATCTTGAACTGCTTAATCAGGACTTTTTAAAATTAACATATAATGTGTTATTTGTTTCAGGGGCACCGGTCTGTGATTCATTAGTCTTACACAGTTCACGGCACTCCCCATAGCACACACCAGTGTCCATCCCCCAGCCACCCCATCCCTCCCACCCTCTCCCCTGCAGCAACCCTCAGTTTGTTTCTGGAGTTTAAGAGTCTCTTGTGGTTTGTCTCCCTCTCTGGTTTCTCCTTGTTTCATTTCTCCTCCCTCCCTCCCTTTATGATCCTCTGTCTTGTTTCTCAAATTCCTCACATCAGTGAGATCATATGATAACTGTCTTTCTCTCATCAGGACCTTTTTAACATAACTACTTTCACATCCAATGAAACTATTAATTCCTCGTTATCATGTAGAACCCACATCTAAACTCAAATTTCTAAAACACATTATTTACTTGGTTTGCTTGAATCCACTGGGTCTAGGCAAATTGTGGGCCTTGCATTTGACTGTTTTTTTCTCTCAAAATTGAAACACCCTCTAACAGTCCTCTCTTCCCCATTTTTTAAAATACCATTCATTTGTTAAGAAGCTGGAACCTATGTCCTGTAACGTGTTCCATATTCTTGATTTGACTGCCTGCTCATGATGTTTAACTTACTTGCTTTACCAGCTCAGCCCCTATTTTTCTCAGATATAATTGGCAAATGTTTTCTTCAGTTTGACCCTTGTCTTGTCTTTGCTTTGCTTATGGTGTTTTTGGTCATACACAAGTCATTCATGTATATATTTAATAACACTGAACTTATTGATTTTTAACTGTCTTTTGAAATCTGAGCCACGTTTGCTACGATTTTCTCATTCCCAGGTTCAAGAGGAACCCACTCATTTTTGATTCAAGTCTTTGTATGGTTTGAATTGTTACATTTAGAATCTTGCATCCATTTGGAAATTATTATTTCACAGCACTTGCTTTTTAAAGATTAAGCCCTTTTCTCCAGGTGCTGTTTTGGGTACTAGCGTTGTAAGGTGACAAGACCAGCCATATCTAGTTTCAGAGCTAATGCCCCAGTGCGGGAAGACAGACCACAAAGGTGGTTTCACATCCTGGTAAATGCTACAAAGATGATTCTAGAAAAGATGAAGTGATAGAGGCTGATAAGAGGCCACCTCTGATAGGGTGGTATTTGAGCTGGTTTCTGGATTGTAAGGTGAGATCAGCTGCGGCAAAGCCCTGGGCAGAGCTGCGCAGGCCAGTGCGACACTTAGTACAGAGACGGCGAGCAGGAATAGACCCTCGTGCTAAATGCTGGGTATGAGC
The DNA here is from genome assembly GCA_004023965.1 of Spilogale gracilis. Lineage (NCBI taxonomy): Eukaryota > Metazoa > Chordata > Mammalia > Carnivora > Mephitidae > Spilogale > Spilogale gracilis. The sequence goes on from PITA01007293.1 coordinate 61,268, forward strand.
GAGGCCCCGCGCTGATGCACCGGTCCGCCGTTTTCTCCTGGCTGTATTATTTATTTATTCCTCACGTACTTATAAGGAGCTGTTGAGATCGGAATCGGACATGAGGACACTGAGTTTGGGGGAGTCGTAGTCATTTGGCCTCTTCTCAGCCCCCAACTTGGTGGAAGGTGTCACCCTGCACCAAGAACTATTGATTTTACCTCTTCAGGCTTTCACGAGAAGGACAAGAAGCCATACTGCCGGAAGGATTTCTTAGCCATGTTCTCACCCAAGTGTGGCGGCTGCAACCGCCCGGTGTTGGAAAACTACCTTTCAGCCATGGACACCGTCTGGCACCCGGAATGCTTTGTGTGTGGGGTCTGTACACTCGCCTCTCTTTTGGGCTTAAGGCAAAGTCAAGGGTCTTCCTTTCTGAGGGGCAGAACATTAACTGGGAAGAGGGTTCACAGCTCGGGGAGAAGGACTGATGGCGGGCCTGGTAAAGGAGGTGGTGGGCATTTGCTCTTCTTTTTTGCAAGTGGGTAATAGCCTCACCTCCATTGGTCAGGTAACTGGCAGGAATTTCAAGGCTGCAAGTTTTGCTTTGCTGATGTTCTGCCTCTTGACATCTGCATTCCTTTTCTTTCCCTTCGCTCCGTCCCCCAGGACTGTTTCAGCAGTTTCTCTTCTGGCTCCTTCTTCGAACTGGACGGACGTCCGTACTGTGAGCTCCATTACCATCAGCGCCGGGGAACACTCTGCCACGGGTGTGGGCAGCCCATCACCGGCCGCTGCATCAGTGCCATGGGCCACAAGTTCCATCCCGAGCACTTCGTCTGTGCCTTCTGCCTGACACAGCTGTCAAAGGGCATCTTCAGGGAGCAAGGCGACAAGACCTACTGTCAACCCTGCTTCACGAAGCTCTTCCCGCTGTGATCTCACGGGAAGGAGATCTCTGCAGGAGACCCGCAGATCTCCACGGTCTCCACAGGTCCCCTCCAAAATTTAAACCAGCAGGGGAAGGAGTATACCTTGTTGTTACTGCTCTTCGGCTCAGTGGGCGTGTTGAGAAAGTAAAGGTCAGGAACTTGTAGTTGTTCATGACAAGGACTGTAGTCTTCGGTTTTAGATTTCTAGTCTTATTTTTTTCTTAATCAGGTACTTGGATTTAGATCTGGGTCCTGCTTGTGGACCTTCTACAGGTGCACCTTCCATGTGTGTACATTCATTCCACCACTGGTTTTCTCAGATTTCTCCTATTTTCACTCTTGCCATGGTCCTCATCACTGGGCCTTTTCATGCTTCCCTCATTTCCCCTTGACTCACTTTTCCATGACCAGTGCATTATCCTCTCTGTCAGGAATCCTGAGGCCCCCTCCGAAGCTCTATGTATCCCTCTTCAGTGTACTTCTCTGTTTCAAAAGGAAGTAGATTTTAACTGGACTGCTTTGAGTACTTATCACTGATAAATAAAATGGCTTTCAGTTTTAATGTCTTACTGTTGTGTTTGGAGATTAACTGCTCCCTGTGTTCTATACTCGGCACCATGTGTGGTTAAATCATATCTCTTGTTTATCTCCGTATAACAGGCACTTTTTCTTAATCAAAAGAAATTGAGGGGCGCCTGAGTGGCTCAGTTGGTTAAGTGGCTGCCTTCGGCTCAGGTCATGATCCCAGAGACTGGGGATCGAGCCCCACATCAGGTTCCCTGCTTGGCAGGAAGCCTGCTTCTCCCTCTGTCGCTCCCCCTGCTTGTGTTCCCTCTCTGGCTGTGTTTCCCTCTGTCAAATAAATAAAATCTTAAAAAAAAAAAAAAAGAAATTGAAAGGAGGGACTCCTGCTCAAACTAACTTCTCTCTTAGTTTGGGCGCATAACATTTATTTTATTTTTTGCACTGACATGATTGGATCATCTTAAAGGTGGCAAGGCCCCTTAAAATTGTTTCATCACTTTGTTTACCCATAGTGAAAAACCAGATCTCCCCTAGACACTTGAAAATTCATGTTTGTATGCATTTCTATATACTCATAAAATTGTGTATATACAGTAATCCAGTTTTTATACCAATTATAACTCAATAAAGCTGTTTTTAAAAAACATACATCTTCCTCAACTTCACAGTTACCTCAAAAAGACAAATAAGATGGCTGTTTTATCTCTAAGGGAAGTTGCTATAGAGGATCATTTGATAATTTCCAGTTTAGATTAGGAAACCTAGGCCCCAAGAAAATCTCCATTTAATTATTTGTTCCTTTACAACACATCATAAGTATACTTGTAGAAAAGCTCGACAGTCAACGAATTGGACTTTCTCATGTCCTATCTCAAGCCTCAGAAGGAATCCTGCTTCCTCAAAAGTGATATTGATAAAATCTGTACTGTGTCTTCCTTACCATAGTCTTAAAATAATTGTGTGATTATTTATTTTTTAAAAAGCCCCAGAGTTTAAGGTACTGAGGAAAATTCCTTTACCAGAGGGATTTTTTTTTTCAAAACAGGACCGGTTTACTGTCTTTAGACTGGTGTGAGAACAGCCTTCTTAGAGAACGATTGTTATAAACGTGATCACATCTGTCTCCTTCATGGGATCGTATCCTAAGGGGGTTTTGAGAATTACAAGCAAGCGGTAACAGAACTTCAACATCTCCAAGCTACGTGGGAGTTTCACGCAGGGAGCCATCGGGCTGCTGCCCTGTTGGCTTGAGACGAGACTAAGCAGACTAGTGCTTCTTCCCAATACCCTCCTGGCGGTAGCTGCCCTCCGTGACGTCATGTGCTCGTGATGTCATGTGCTCGTGCCGACAGGCCAGTGTTCGCCGCTGCCCCGGAACTTTGGCAAACTTGAGGTTTTAGCCCTTAAGCAAGAATGTTCAGGTGCTAACACGTTTCTTCCTAAGGATTGGCTATTTTGAGATATTGACAGAATCTCTATATTTAAAAAGAGAAAAGGCAGTGTTGACCAGGTGTGACTAAGAAGTGAAGACTTTTTCTCCTTACAGTGGATATCCGTGGGTAATATTTGCTCAAGAAGAGATACTGTATTCAGGGCATTTTTAGCAGCCAGGAAACCATTCACAAGAAGTGTTCCTTGAAAAAAAAAAAAAAGAAATGCTGTTACACAAACTGGTCGTCTACCTGTGTGTTTACTCTAGGTCTGAGTAACTTCTAGCTTTGAAAAAATAAAATCTACTTCGAAGGAATGGGGCTTTTCCACCAGTGAACACTACATATCTGTATCTATATCTATATACACATATATCTATTTCTCAAAGAGAAACTTCTCAATTCATTTGGCCAGTTATTCTCTGGGATAAGTATAGAATCCTCATTCTTCCATGGTGGTGGGACAGCTACCAGCCACATGCTGTCTCTTTCATGACCAGTAGAGGGAGTAAGAGCCCTTTTCTCCAGCTTTGCAGGTGGAAGTACAGTGATTTCTCCTGGCTTGGAGTAGCTTAGGTCATTACTCACCAGTGATTTTTACTGGGAGAATGGATTGTGTAGCTTGGCTTAAGACAGACAAGACCATTCCTAGAGTTAGGGACAGTGCCAAGTTCCTGAAAACACAAGGGCTGTGTGGAGGAGATGTAAATACTTTAAAAATCTGGGTACTGGTAAGGAGTGGGTAGTGAATTTCAAATTGAAGGATTATATATTCAAAAGCAAAAATATTAAAGCACTTCTGAGTTTCAAGGTAATACAGAAGGTAAGAAAGCAGATATTTCTAGTGCCCCGAGGGAACATGTCAGAACTTAACAGAAGTCCAAAACGGAGGGGAGCCAGGAATGATGGAGTCATGAAGAATGGGGGGAAGAGGTACTGGCCTTTGTGGGGACCCTTGACGGCATTAAGAAGCGTCAAGTAGCTTTGGTCTGGGAATCCAAAGAGGGAGCTCTTCTGGCTGAAATAAAGCTGAGAAGGAGTGACAACTTTCTTTACGGGCAAGTGTCTTGGGCACAAGAACGTGCCTCCTAAGGGCAGTGGTGGCAGCCAGTCACACAGGGGCTAAAAAAGTGACCATGTACCCCCTAAATACCATGGAGGCCGTGCCACCAGGCAGAACTCACCATCAGGGAAGCACATGAGAACCCAGAGCACAAAGAAGGAATGGAAATCTACTAGGATCCACTGGATGAGAAAGAAAGCCATTTCAGATAAGAGCTGGGGCTTCAGCTGTGCTTGTTACAAATTTATAACTTTGCCAGGAGGCAGCAACATCTCACATTTATTCTGTAAGAAAGGAGACCATTTATGCAAGAGCTTTCTCCTAGATATGGTAAATACGTGGTAACCTAAATTAATTTTCTGGAGGAAGATATATCCTAACGGCATTCAGGTTCACAGATCATGGGTTCTGGGCCATTGAATAGACCTGCTGGCATCCTGCTGCGCGATTCTTCTTCCCTCCTACTTTGAATATCACCGCATCTCAGCAAATACTGTATCTTACTAGCAGGAAAATTGTGACCTGGATAACTACTCTGATTCCTCTGAGAAGATATCTCAGGTCACAGGTGCTGATGGAAGAACTTCTATAGTTCAGCATGAGCAGACCAAGAAATCAAAGAGGACTTCACTTCCTTTGAACTTGACTTAAAGTCTGTCAATTCAATGTAATTAAACCTAAGTTGTGTCCTATGACGGGGGATGAGAAGGAGGATGGGGATGTGAAATCGAATGGGAGGACCACATGCTCCCATCTTTGGACCAGGTGGTTTGCTGGGGCCGTCCATCCCTTAGCTCCTGGGATGGACACACATCTCAGGCCTGACCAGTGAGGTGTCTGTTCTTCTGGACCAAGGTGATTGGAGAGAGAACAGTCATGTGACCCAAACAAAGCCAACTCGATTCTTCCCAGGACCTTTCCTGGGTTTATTGAAAGAGGTATTCTCATTTGGTTGAGATTCTAGCTGTGACCATACTAAAACCTGCTGCTGAGATATATGTCTATGGTCACGTATGGGGAGTCGGCCTGAGAGAGAGCGGCCAACACAGAGGAAAGAATTGCTGAGTCATGAAGAGGCCATGTCTTAGGGCGCCTGGGTAGTAGCTCAGTTGGTTTAGTGTTGGATTCCAGATTTGGGCTCAGGTCATGATCTCAGGGTTGTAAAATCAAGCCCAGAGTCAGGCTCCATGCTCAGTGGGGAGTCAGCTTAGGATTCCCTCTCTCTCTCTCCTCTCTGCCCCTGTTCTTGCTCTTAAATAAATAAGTCTTAAAAAAAAAAAAAAAGGTCACACCTTTTCTTGAGCCACTCAGTCCTAACATACAGACACCTTAACCCCAGACTGGGAAGTGATGTGAGCATATAAATCCTCTTTTTGGTTAAACTGATTTGGGTTGGAATATTGTGGCCTAAGAATTGTGTAAGCAGAAGAAACAGTCTCTCCTTTATAGACTCAAAGTCTTGTGAAAGAACGGATCGATGAATGAGCAAACCCAGAGTGGCACGGTGTGTGCAAAAGCACTAGACACACCTCTGATCTTCCCAGTGCTTTTTACATGAGAGCACAAGGAAACACTTTGTATTTTAAGTCTGAGGCATCCTGTGGACAGCTGTATACTTAAAATACAAACTTCTTGTTCCTGTCCAAGTTGTTAGTAAAGCTTAGTAATGTGTATCAATATCTCTAAGGTGAAGGAGGGAGGAGAGGGTCCTGTCCTTCTCTATGCAAAAATATGTCTGAAATCATGTTAAATGTCTGCTTTATCCAGTGCTTGTTGATGGAAAGCTATTATAGTTTAAATGTTACTGTAAGGCTGTGTATAAGGAAAATAGTTTTAGAAAAATCTTGATGTTTTACTTGCAAACAAAAAAGGAAAGAAAATTTAGAAAAATTTAGGAGAATTGGATTTATCTTTATCCTGAAAGTTGGAACTTGACAAAAATGGGTTTACAAGAGGTTGAGGAAGAGAAAGAAGACATTTATAGTGATTCCGAGAGGAGATCTTGGACAGTTTTCAGTTCCTTGGAGGTTGAGGGTGATGATTTTCATTATGTTCAATGACACTTGAAAAATATGACTTTCCCTCTCCAGGTGCTCGTGCATTTTCAGACACGAGTTAAGAAATATTAGAGGCTCAAAAATAAGGTGAGGAGTTTGGAAGGAGAGACATTTTCCAAAAATAATCTGAAAAACTTGAAAGGCAGGGAAAGTAGGAGGGGAGAAAATTATAGGATATGTAAGGGAACTTGTGAGTTAGGCAAGGTGAAATTTCCAGCGCTTTCAGCAAAGGAAGAAACATGGCTCAGAAGAAGAGGACCTAGAACACGTTCCTTGTGAGGTAAAGAAAGGCAGTGGGGATGGGGGCAGTGGGTCGTCTGTCACTCACTTCATCCCCTTATACAAACTTCCAGGGGAAGCTATTACTTGTTCTGGAGTGTCTCTGAGTTTGGATTTTCTGAGAAGTGAACCCCAAGACTAGGATTTGTGTGCAATAGTCTATTGGGGGGGTGTCTCTGGATATATAGGTAGGAGAGAGGGGAAAATGACAGCAAGAAGAAGCAGTCCAATTCAGTTGCACTGATGAACAGGTTGCTGCCACATGTGGGAAGATGGACCTCAGTATTCCTGAGGATCTCTAGAATTTATGGTAGGACCCATAGGATGTAAACCAGTGCCACTACCCCACCTCTGCATTCTCTAGCATGCCCCATTTTGCAAGCTGGACATGTTTCGGTGCCAAAGAAAGCCGTTCCTCTAAGTCACAGGTGCCTGAAAGCTTTCCAAGAGCATCCTCCACCAAGCAGCCGGTGCCAACTGATATGGATGGGGAACCCACAGCATTGTTGGGGAAGTTATAAAGGGGTCAGCAGATGAGCAAATACTCATTAGAGAGCTCTTCCAATCACTGATACTCATAATACTTTGAAACAATAGGTTTGTTTGCAAAGCTTTAAAATATTCCCAGCTCTGGAAAGCTTAATGAATTTCATCTAATGTAATAAGTGGTAGAGGGGATTGATGAGAGGGGGCAAGGACTATGATTTCCAGTTTATCTATGGGAAAAAACTGATCAATTACACAAATAGGCCAAGATCACTCAATTTTAGTGATAATGCTAGAATCAGACCAAAGTTTGCTTCGTCTTTGCCTAGGATGCTGGCTCTTAGGTTGAGGCTCTACATCAATGATGTAAAAGCTCTGTTTCCTAATAGGGTAAATGTGGGGAATAATACCTCCCATGTGGGTTTGCCGCGAGGATTAACCAAGATAATAAGTGAAAAAGAGGCTTTGTAAGCCACTCCAAACCATATATAAAAGGCATGGACCAAAGAGTCCAAGAGTTACGTGAAGTCAGCATCACTCCCATCTCTGGCATTGCCATGGAGACTGAAACCGTGGCAGGCTTTTCGTTGCTTCTCTATGATTTTAGAAATCTTTTTTAAGGCTCAGGATGAAATCTTATAGAATTGGAAATGCTGGGAGATTAGAAGAGCTTGAATTTGAGCCCATAATCTTCCTTTGCAGCAACATATTGACAAAGCAATGCTGGCGAGTGAGTGATATCCAGGTGTAGGAAATCCATCCCATTAGCTGCTCACCACAGACAGAAAGCAGCAAACCTGGGTTAAGGAAGCAGAGCCATAGGGAGGAAGTTCAGGAACCTTCCAATGTTATGATTTTCACTGCCTCTCAGTGGCCTAATCATAATTCCAGGGAAATACCTAGGAAAATCCTTATCATCATTACTTGTATCACTCTGCTTGGGCTACCATGTCAAAACATCAGATGAGGTGACTTAAACAATAGAAATGTGTTTTCTCACAGTTCTGGATGTGGGAAGTCCCAGAGCAAGGGGTCAGTAGGTTTGCTTTCTCCAGAAGCCACTTCCTCACTGTGTCCTCACATGGCCCTTTTGCTGCGTGCCCCCCTAGTATCTCTTCCTCTTCTAATAAGGACACCAGTCCTATTGGATTGGGTCCCCACCCTCTGACTTCATTTAACCTTAGTTACCTCTTTAAAGACGCCTTCTCCAAACTCAGACACATTGGGGCTAGGGCTTTTACATAGAAATTTTGTGAGGGCATAGCTCAGTCCAAAACATGACTTCAGAGAACACACTGTGGCAGGTACAATTCTACATGCTTTCTGATGACCAGATAGATGGCGTCACTCTGTTAGCTAATCCCAAACTCAGCAACGGACAAATCCTGGTCGTTTTTTTTGTTTGTTTGTTTGGTTTTTTTAAGAGACACCTCATATCCACAGGTGATAAAATCCCAGAGCCACCAATAGGAGATAAATACAGACCTGCTAAATATACAATATCATCAAGCTTGTGTGACTGGAGTGTGGTTTGGGCAACCACAGGGTCTGTCTTCCTGTCTCTCTGGGTGAGGCCAGGATCTTGCTTGGCGTGAAATGCCACCCTTTCTGTCTTCACTTGCAGAAGCTTCCTTTCATTCAATGAAGACAATTCTTTCACTCTGCTTCTTTCTAGATTGCAGTCAAACTTGCTCTCTGTTCAGATGTTCATTGCTTTATCCACTACTTATTCTTTGAACAGATGCAGTTCCTGTTTTATTTTCTCACTTTCTTCTCTGAGGGATGAAAATTTATTCTTCTCCACAACAACGAATCCCTTTTCCCCATGAGCACCCAGGGACATTATTTGCTGAAGAGTGGTCTCGGCTGCATCTTGGTGACCAATCTTTGAAATGCCTCTTGTTGGCCTCCATAGTCTTGACCAACATATATATAGTATACAGTGATTTCGGCTTGTTGTATGGTAATCCCATTTTCTTTGAATTAACACAAGAAGTCATGGTTCACTTGGGACAACCTTGGGATATGGGTCTTGCCTTCGGGTGTGGGTTTCCATCCAGTTCTGCTGCTCACTCATTCTGTTACCTCCTGCAGGATCATTTGAGTTTTGACCATTTGTTCATTCATTCCATGAGCACAAACATCTCTTTTGGGATGTTTTGTGGAAAGGAAAGGTGCATTAGAGCGGTGGCTCTGAGGGTAACCTGAGTGAAGTGTTTTCTGGATGTTTGTGTGCTGAGAGAATGAGGGTTACAGCAATGGGGATGCTGAAGCTTAAGGTGAAGACTAAGCTGAATATGAAGATTTAAGATGAAAATTTGAATAAACCAGGTTCTGAAGGAGACAGATGAGGTGGAGGCAAGAGCCCACATGAGAGTGTTATCCTTAGGAATGAGGATGGCCCATCTTCTGTGTGTTTATATATGCAAATGCACCGTAATACAGAGGATGGATGCTGGTTTCCTTTTCAAAGGTTATATTTCAAAGATATATTTCAAGGCACCAATTTAAACTGTTTCTTTTCATTTTTCACTAACAAATAAGCTTTCAAGGTTTACAAATTTACAGAGAGATAATTTTCCATTTTTACTTCCCCCCTCTTTTTTTTAAAGTAGGCTCCATGCCTAACATGGGGCTTGAACTTGTGACCCTAAGATCAAGAGTCTCATTCTCTAAATACTGAGCCAGCTAGTTGCCTCTTTCTATTTTTATTCCTAATAAGAATCCCACAGTGCTTTTTTAAAACTACATCTGGTGAATTAAGGACAAATACATTTTCATAAGTGAGCTCAAGTGACATATCTGTGTCTAGATCTCTGTGCCCTCATCCAATGGAGGGATTTACACAATTCAGTAGGTCCACACTGTCTACACATTGTCCAGGTTCCAGGAGGTAGCCTAAGAGGAGTAAGACAGAGTCTCTCCTCAAGGAGCTTAGAGTCTAGGCAAGATCGGTCACACATTCAGTCCTACTATGAGCTTGTCCACACAGGATATTTCTTCCCTAACAAGATTGTGCAAGACATAGAGACATGGGGTGGGAAAAGTGAAAGCAGAGATATTACTTGACTTACATTGGGGTCACATCTGGATGAACCCATCTTAAGTCGAAAATATTGTAAATGTATGTAATATACCTAACATATCGAAGTTCACCTCTTCGTCTAGCCTACCTTACCTGTGCTCAGACACTGACATTAGCCCTCAGTTGAGCAAAATCATCTCACACAAGCCTACCTTATAATAAAGTGTTGCCAGTCTCATGTAATTTATTGAATTCTGTACTGAGAGTGAAAGACAGGATGGCTGCGTGGGTAGAGAGTGGTTGTGGGTGTATCAGTGGTTGTGGGTGTATCAGCGGTGGCTGAGGGGCTGACTGGGACCAGCGACTTTCTGCCCCAGCTCCACAACCTGAGAGAGGATTGTTCTCTATCACTGACCCCAGGAAAAGACTAACATTTAAAATTCGAAATCCACTTTCAACTTCCACATCATCATAAAGTAAAAAAATAATAAACTGAGCCATCATAAGTTGGGGGCTTCTGCATTAACTTCCGAGAAAGGAAACCAAAAGAGACAGAAAATGTACGGAACTAAATATTGTAAGGTATTCTGAGAAAGTGTTATAAATAGAAGGCCACCCAGATTTTCCATAATCGCAGAGAAAAACTTCACGGTGGAGATGGCTTGAATTTGAACCTATAAGTGAAAGAAATAAAACCAGAGGGAAAAACATGAAATAAGGCAAAGGGGGAAATGTGCGTGGTGTGGGAGGTGGAGAAAGGAAATTGTCGAGGATCTCCTTTGGGCCACGCGCCATGGTAGCTGATTTGGGATTTGTGAGGATAAAAGGTAGAATACACAGTGGTTATGAAGAGAAATCAAGCTGGATGGGTTGGTTGGGCCTCGTTCACTTTGAACGTCAGGTGGCAGAGGCTGCACATTAATTTGTCAGCAGCAAGTGAGCCATCACGGTTTTGAACATGGCGGATGGAAGAGAGTGGGAAGCAGCGGGGGAGGGGGGTATGGGGGGGCTGGCCATGCACGAGCTGAGGTTCCGAGCTTCCCGTGCACGCTCCATTGCCCCACCGGGTCTTAGTTACAAAGCACGGATTCGAAGACAAAATTACCCATAATTTGAAGATGTGAACTGCAGAGCATTAAACCCCAGGAGCGGGGCCTTTCTTAGCACAGAGCTGTGTGTGAGTGCCTCGGATGTGCGTCTGTGAAGCTGGCTCTGGAGTGCAGGGGTGGCTTTCAGGGGAAGGGGTGGGTTAGTGGAGGCTACAGGGAAGGAGGATAGAATGGAAGATGAGGCAGACCACCCTTGATAATTTTGATGGTAGAGACCCTGGGATAGCACAAGGGTATGTTAGGATGGGAGAACGCCTTTTGAGAGTTTTGAGGGAAGTGATAGATGACTTAGGGGTGAGTAAGGAAAGGCATAGAGAATGGGCAGTAATGGCTGTCGTGAGATCTAAAGTGGGAACAACCTGAGAAAAGAGGAATCAAGCTCTAAGATAGGAAGGCAGAAGGAGACAGGATGGATTTCAAGTCGTGGCTGAGGAGAAGCTAACATCAGATGGCCTCGCCCTCTTCTGTAAAGGGAGAGAAAAGTCATCCTCAGAGAGCGCTGGTAACTGAGTGGGGCTCAGGAGCCAACAGAAGCTCAGGAACTTCTGCAGAATCAATGAGTATAAATAAGCCAGGAGTCTTAGAGCCCTGGGTTTCCATGATGCTGCTCATCAGCCTCTCGGGGCCTTAGGCAGATCATTTCACCTCTGTGAGTCTGTTTATTCTGAGAGAAAATTAGATATTTACAAAATAACACACATTTATACGGTGCTTAGTATTCTGAGTACTTTGCATCCATTAACTTAATTAAGTCTCACAACAACCCTGGAATGAGAAAGCGAGGAATGGAGAGGCTAACTGACTTTATGAGCCTTCCAGGCATTAGTGGGGAGAGCTGGGTTTCGAACCCACGCAACGGAGTTTTGTGTACCCTACACCCGTAGTTCGTAAGAGGTGTTGGCATACGCTGTGTCCATAAAATTAGCTTTAAAGACAGACTGGTAACTTAATGAAGACCTGTTCTTCCCATTTAGCACCCCTGGGGATGGCTCAGCGCACGGCAGGGATGAAATGGCCACAAGGTGGCAGCATTAACTCAGAGATGGTTGAAGAGGCAGCGCGTGGGCTTGAAGTAGCCCCAAGCCAGGACCCGTCCCTTTCTTGCCCTTCATTTTTCTGAAGCCCTAAGTAAGGTATGACTATTTGGATGTGAAGTCACTATTTAATCTTGCGAGGAGACCAACTGTTGAAAGAGCCAGAGAAGTCAAAGCAAAGGTATCCTCCAGAACTCACGGGTCTTCCAAAGGGAAAATGTGGAAGGCACCTTCAGTGCTATGGGAAACCGGCCAGGCTCAAAGAGATGGTGTGTGAGAGGTTTCCATTCGGTAAGCAGCACATTCTGGGTCTCTCACTCACCACTACCCAGGACCGGTCCACCTCACCGTGATAATAATAGTTTTCATCTTTAGCTTTGCAGTTTTTTAAAATACTAAACACTGATAAAAGATAGTATTAAATTATTTGGTAAAACCAGGTGTTTTGGCTAGATTGTCTCAGTTGTTAGTGTTGGCCGGAGAAGTGAAGTTCTCTCTGCTTTCCTCCTTCCGCCTTCTGTGTTCTCTCCCCTTCTCTTCCTTTTCTTTTTCTCCTTCCTTTTCTCCTCCTCTCCCTCCTCTTCCTCCTCCTCTTCTCCTCATCACTCTCCCCCATCTCCCCCTCCTTCGTCTTCTTGTCTTCCTTTTTCTTCTTCCTCTTTTTCCCCATTTTCCCCTTCTTCCCCCTCTTCCTCCTTTTCCTCCTCTTCCTCCCTTTCTCCCCCTTTCCCTCACTTTTGCCCTCCTTCTCCTCCTCATCCTCCTTCTTGCTCTTCTCTTTTCTCTTTCTCTTTTCATCTCTCCCTCTTCCTGTCTCTGTTTTCCCCTTGGTTGCTGTATTAGTCAAATAAAATAATGAGCAGGAAGGACATCTAGTCTTCAGAGTTGGATGTGTGGGTCAGGAGATTAGATGTTACGAAATTGCAAGAGAGGTGCAAGAACTCCTTGGTCTAATTCGACCTAACTTGCCACCTATGTGGCCACTTCTTCTTTCTTTCTTCTTCTTTTTTTAATAAAAAAATTTTTAAAAAAACTGTTCTAACAGGAAATGTTTCCATGAAAATATTTTCATTAAAAAAATAAGTAGATAAGCCTGGCTGATGTAGCTAACTTTACTGGAACGGGCGTCTGTGAGACCCTATGAGAAATGGGACATCTTTCCAGATTCTGAGAACATCCTCACTCTTCCAGTCTGACTCCCACAGGAGCCAGGCAGCATGGTGGAGAAGCACACAGACTCTGGGTCAGACAGACTTGAGCATGTTCTCACTGAAACTCTAAGACGCTCCAGGTTTGTCTGGTTTATTCTGGTTCTAAAGCCAGTCATTTCTCCAAGGAGCCCAGGTTCCTTCTCTTGGAAAACATCATTAGAAAACAAGACCTGGGCACCAGGTACATACGGAAGCTTTCATATCTGTAAAATTGGAAAGGAAATGCATTTCTTGTAGACCTGTAGACTTGCGGGAGCTTGGAGTGAAATAACACATGTACATAACTAAAGCCTGAATCATAGGAAGCACCAATTGTCTGACAACTCAGGAGGTGCTGAAATAGAATTCTTCACTTCCTATAAGCTCCACGTTAAAGCTCGTTGAGAACCAGATTGATTGGGGAAAAAAATCCCTTCAAGTGTTTTGATCCACCAAGTTCCTCAGAACTTGGAGCTCTTCAGTCCAAGCTGAATTTAGTTGTAAAGTGGAGATTCTGATGTTTATCATCTGTGTGCGGCATTTGCAAAGTTTTCCCCAAATAGTCTTGGAGAAAGAGCCGAATCCCAGTACCCACAAGACATTTGTGGGCTGAGGAGGGACAGTTGGACCTTCCAGCTCCTTTGAAGACATTTTTGAGGGAACTTCAGATCAATAATTTTCGCCTATGCTTGGAGAACTGGGGCTCCCCAGGGGCCTGAAGCCTCTTCCCATAATGCCAATGTTTCATTCCCCCAGGAAAGTGGTGTTTTGATTGCTTGTTTGCATGACACTGAGCCCCGGGTTAGGCTTGAGACCTTGGGGAATATCCCTCCAGAGGATCCCAAATCTGCCTGACTGCCAGTTCCCGCTGGGCCCCAGCCCCTCCCAGTGTGGGATGACTCACTGGGGCTCTGAAACAAACTAAATGCAGCCCAACTGCCTTTCACTTCTACTATGTAGCCTGAGGAACTCTTTTACTATTTGAAATCTGAAGTTCTCAGAGACTAAACAGCTCTGTTTTTCTTTTTCAGATTCAAAAACTCTGATACTTGAAGGCATTTCGTTCTGAAGTGGGATCTCCTAATTCCCCAGGAACCAGGTGTGTCTTCCCTGACCTTTTCTAAAGTAGCGTTCTTCACACTGGGGGTGAAAATCATGGGTTTGCCTAGGAGAAAGGGGCTCAGAGGTAGGTATAAAAAATGACTCAATTCTGTTTTCTTCATTTTCCTTTGCCATAGCTCATAAAAAATGGAGGTGGAGTGAGCTTCCCGTGCGTAATTTTGGCTCACCTTGTCTTAAACACGAGCTGACGTAGTCATTGCCAGGTAGAATGCTGATCCCAACTGGTGTTAATAAAACCCAGAAGGCACGTTCGTATGATTGACCAACAGTTTAACAGAAAAAGAAATAAACTGGTTTGTACTGAGCACCCAACACAGACCACACAGTGGCTGGGTTTTTCTGTGTATTATCTTACCGAATCCTCCATTGGTAGAGGGAAATTGACATGCCCACAGTGGCCCAGCTAGTAAACATTGAACCGATTATTCTAACTCAATTGTTGAGCATTCAACAGATATATAAGAGTGTACCATGTGCCTAGTACCAGTCTAGATAGTCAATAGTGATGCACAAAACAGTGACAGGCCTTGTCTCTTTCTTTGTGAAATTCACTTGAGTCCATTGAGAACCTTCTTTGGAACTCCCAAATGGGATGTGATGGCCAGAGGTGAGTTTTCAAACCCCTTTAGAAGCAACTTTAATGAAACTTTCATTTCCAGAGTCTCTATCTTGGTGATTTAAGCTTCTAAAAATTCCTTAAGTTTTCAACACACTTTCTTATTTCTTAAATAAAGTGGTCTACCCAATATTAGCTTCAAGTATTTAAAAATGTCTTTATTCTTTCAAATCTCCTTCTGATATTTATTTTAAGCTTGTTCAGGACTTGGGAAGGAAAAATACAGTGGCAGGAGCACCATGGGGTTTGGATTTTGGCCTGGAAACCCTTCAGGGATGGGGCTGGGCAAAAGAAGCCTCCAGATTTCTCTTTGCTGCTCTGGATCCAGACACATTTATCAACGGTGACCGCCGTGCATAATGGAAAGGGTTGTCCATCTTGAGAACATAGGAAATGCCTTGAATATTAATTGCTAACATATGAAGATGGCAGTCTGGGGCAGTTCAGTAGATGGAGTATGCCATGTGCAGCTCAGGTGAATATAATCAAGTGGTCAGTTCTAACCAAGGAAATTGATCAAGCAAACACTTTGAGAAGGTGCTTTGCAATAGAATTCAGAATCCATGCTGTCAGCTGCCTTTCATTCTTGGGGTTTCCCAGGTTGTTCATCTTCTCTTGGGTTGGGGAAGAGGTATGTTTGTGAGATAGGAGGGCAAAGTTCTTGTGAGTTCAGGGATCACAGTACTTAACGAGTGGTTGTCCCTTCCTGGTCTCCCTCCCCAGTATTTGGCTGGCACTCCAAACCTTGAACTAACCACTTTATCTCCCTGAGTTTTAGTTTCTTCCTGTATATATTTATGTGTGTGCTGTAAGATGTATAGTATATGTGACTCATAGAATTGTAATTAAATGTAGAACTGATCACAAATAGAGTTTTATAAACTCTAGAAGAGTGGTTCTCAACTGGGGACAATGTTGCCCCCCCCCCAGGAGCATTTGAGACATTTGGGAGTGTCTGGAGATATTGCTGGTTGTCACAACTGGTGGGTAGAGGCCAGAGATACTGATCAACATCCTACACTTCATAGGTCAGTCCTCCTCCTCCCCATCCCCTCTTCCCACCTGCAACCAAAGAACTGTTCAGCCCATCAGGCCGATAGCACACAGTTTGAAAATTCCTGCTCTGAGGCATTGCATAGATATTGTAGTTAAGTAATTGTGTGATCTCAAGGGGGCACCACATATGTCAGTTTTTAATATATAAGATCAAGAAATTACCTATCATAGATGACAGGATATTGTAACCACAGAATTATAGAGAACAAGCAAAAAATCAAAAGAAAAAAAAAGTCAAAGGACTGGATCAACATAATGGAAAGTTAGTTGGTCCCTTATGGGATGAGAATCTATGAATAAGCAAAAATGGCTGAAAAATATATAATTATAAGTTTTATCCTAAGGAAAAAGAAAGGAAGGAGGCATCCTCTGCAGGGACATTCACTGGAATGTTGTCTTTAAAGGGGAGACACTCGAGAGCGAGGAGTGGAGTAGGGTTGCTGGCCAACACCCAGCAGGGTTTCAAGGGCTGGCAGAGCCCATTCTTGTGACACCAGCACAGCCCTGGTGTGTGAAACCCTCACCCACCCGGGACAGGCTTGGCGGTCTCCCTGTTCGATGCTGTAAGAAAGGCTCCTCGTGGTGAGCATAGCATACTGTATAGAATTGTTGGGACCACTGTGATATACACCTGAAACTGGTGTATTAACTATACTCAAAAAAAAAAAAAAAAAAAAAAAAGAAGAGGAAAAAAAAAAAAGAAAAAGACCCCTTAATCGGACGACCACAGCTGCTTTCCAGAGCTGAGGCCTTTTCCCTTACTCATCCGTGTTTCTCTCTTCCCGCCCATCCTCCACATTTTCTCTGTCTTCCTTGTCTAAGCCCTTCTCCTGCTTTCTTCCAAGGACAGGAAAACCCCGTAATCACCTCAGGCTGAGGGAAAAAACAACAGCGAGAGAGACGGTGCTTTCGAACCAGGACACAAGCTTTTCTCCAGGTCTGCTGGCTCCATTCTCCCTGTTGTTTCTGAATATTTTTCATACCACAAGTCTAAGCTAATATTTTGGCAGGAAACGTGGGTCTGGCTAGCTGAGAGAACAATAAGCTATTTGTTGTGGAGTTAGGGAGCATGAAAAATGTTTAAACACTTTACTGTTGATGCTCTGTTCCATTCATCAAGTATTTATTTATGTGTGCCAGGGGGCCACAGTGGGCTGGGTGGACCAGAGCCAGTGACGACAAAGGTCCCAAGAGGCTTCGAACTAGTCGTGGAGCTGGGTGGTGCCCAAGTAATTTTGTGATAATCAAGCCAGACCCTCGAGCTTTGGGAGAGCAGAGAAGTGAGGACTTAAGAGTAACCAGCATCAATCTCAAAGATTTCTTTTTTTAACTTATCTAAATTCAATTTAGTTAATGTATAGTGTAGTATTATTTTCAGGAGTAGAATCTAGTGATTCATCACTTACAACACCCAGTGCTCATCACGAGTGACTCCTTCATGCTCATCCCCCACCCGCCTCCCTCCAGCAAGCTTCGGGTTGTTCCCTAGAGTCCAGTCTAATGGTTTGCCTCCCTCTCTGTTT
This sequence comes from Spilogale gracilis, assembly GCA_004023965.1. NCBI lineage: Eukaryota > Metazoa > Chordata > Mammalia > Carnivora > Mephitidae > Spilogale > Spilogale gracilis. The sequence goes on from PITA01007293.1 coordinate 78,691, forward strand.
TTATCTGATTTTATTTTTCCTTCCCTTTCCCTATGTTCATCTGTTTTGTTTCCTAAATTCCTCACGAGTGAAATCACGTGGTATTTGTCTTTCTCTGACTGACTTCTTTCGCTTAGCATAGTATCCTCTAGCTCCATCCATGTCGTTGCAAATGGCATGATTTCATTCTATTTAGTGGCTGAGTAATATTCCACTGCATATATAGACCACATCTTCTTTATCCATATTTCTGTCCACGGACATTTGGGCTCCTTCCATGGTTTGGCTGTTGTGGACGTTGCTGCAGTAAACATTGGGGGGGGGATGTGCCCCTTTTAATCACTATTTTTGTATGCTTTGGGTAAATACCTAGCAGTACAATTGCGGGGTCATAGGGTAGCTCTATTTTTGACATTTTGAGGAACCTCCATACTGTTTTCCAGAGTGGCTGGACCAACTTGCATTCCCACCAGTAATGTAAGAGCGTTCCCCTTTCTCTGAATCCTCATTAACACTTGTCATTTCCTGGGTTAATAATAAAGATTTCTGATTTTTGATAGGAGGTGAGGACATCTAGATCTCCACATAAATACATAAATGTCAATTGAATTGCTGTTGAGGAATAAACTCACAAAGACATTAAGGGTTGTGATTAACACCTGTGGACTTAACATCAGGCCGACCAAGAGTTTCATTCCATTTCCAACACTTACTAGTTATGTGAATTTGGACAATATTTATTATTATTATTATTATTATTATTATTATTACTACTATTATTGCTTTCTAGTCCCATTTAAAAGCTTCTATATATAAAGAGCAGATAATAGCCGGAAAAGGGAGAGAAAGCCTAAAATATACTGTCAACTGGAAATATCTAAGAAAGAGAGCAAAATGCTCTCTCATGGAACACTATTTATAAAGGTGAAAAGCCGGAATTGAGGGAGTGCAGTAGTATCAGTATGCAATTTCTCCTGGTGTAAAATGAGGAAAATAATAGGATAACCTGAAGCATTAAATGAGTTAACTATGAGTAAAGCCTAGCATATAGTGAGACATTGTTATGATTTCTATGATTACTACCATTTAGTTCTACATGCATGGAAAATGTTAGAAAATCTCCTTGGAGGCTATATTCTTGGGAGTGGAATAAGAAGACAAGGAGTAAGGGATTTATACTTTTTACTTCTTACTATTCTCTTTTTGATTTTTTAGAAAAGATTTGTATTTGTTTATTTTAGAGAGACAGAGGATATGCGAGCAAGGGCAGGAGCAGAGGGAGAGGGGAAAGGGAGGCAGACTCCCCTCTGAGCAGGGAGTCCAACAATGCAGGGCTTGGCTCAATCCCAGGACTGTGAGATCATACCTGAGCCAAAACCAAGAGTCAGATGTTTAACCAGCTGAGTCACCCAGGTGCCCTTCTCTTTTTTGATTTTTAAAAATGCAATAAATAAAATCTTAAAAACTATGTTACTGGGCTTTTCATAATTTGTTTTATGGATAAATTCAACCTCTGAATGTATGGGACTTTGGATTCAGAATATCAAGGAGTGACCTTTAATTCTGACCCTTGCTGATTAGGTTATTTTGGTCAATATTAAGCTCTTCAAGCCTTAACTGTCTCATCTGTAAAATGGGTACAGTAGCACCTACCTTGTAAGGTTCAAAGCTATAATATAATGGAAGGGTCTTGTATGTGCCTTATACCTTGTCAACACATACCGGTTTACTATTTTCATACCATCTCATTATCCCTCCTACACTTTCTTCTCATTTTTGTTGACTCTTCTTTAATCACCAGATGAAATTCAAGTTGACCCGAATGGAGAATAGCACAGAAGTCACAGAGTTCATCCTCTTGGGATTAACGGATGACCCTAATCTTCAGGTCCCCCTCCTCCTAGTATTTTTGTTCATCTACCTCATCACTCTGGTTGGGAATGGGGGGATGATGATGATCATCCACGCAGACCCCCACCTCCACACCCCAATGTATTTCTTCCTTGGTAACCTCTCCTTCGTAGACCTGGGTTACTCATCAGCCGTAGCGCCTAAGATGGTGGCCGCCCTACAGTCAGGGAACAAAGTCATCTCCTACAACGGCTGTGCTACCCAGTTCTTCTTCTTTGTGGGTTTTGCGACTGTCGAGTGCTACCTCCTGGCCTGCATGGCCTATGACCGCCATGCAGCCGTGTGCCGGCCCCTTCATTACACCACCACCATGACAGCGGGTGTGTGCGCCCTCCTGACTGTGGGCTCCTATGCCTGTGGCTTCCTCAACGCTTCCATTCACACAGCAAATACCTTTAGACTCTCATTCTGTGCTTCTCATGAGATTAACCATTTTTTCTGTGACATTCCTCCACTCTTGGCTCTGTCCTGTTCCAACACACACATCAGCAACATGGCTGTCTTCTGTGTCGTGGGCTTCAACGTCTTTTTCACCCTCTTGGTCATCCTCATCTCTTACCTCTTCATATACATTGCCATTCAAAGGATGCGTTCTGCTGAAGGACGGAAGAAAGCCTTCTCCACCTGTGCCTCCCACCTCACTGCCGTAACCATCTTCTATGGGACTATCATCTTCATGTACCTACAGCCCAGCTCCAGCCAGTCCATGGACACCGACAAAATCGCTTCTGTGTTCTACTCGGTGGTGATTCCCATGCTGAACCCCTTGATCTACAGCCTGAGGAACAAAGAAGTAAAAAATGCTCTCTGGAAAGTACTCAACAAACTTTATCCCCAGTCTGGAAGTGTGAGTAGTAAGTAGGCAGGTAATGGAGGGATAAAACTCCCCCAGACCTCGATGCCATCGTGACTTCTGAGATTTGGCAGATTTCAGACCTTCCTTCTCTGTGAACAGTGGTTACTTATGCTACTTGGAGAAATCATGAAAGCAGCACTTGGAAATGTCTCACTCAGGGAGATAATCTTATATTTAGTGAATAATGACATTGGACATTTAAAACCCTTCTTGTAGTAGTTTCTTGAAAAGATTCAAAGCAAAAGATCAAAGCGTAAACTGAATCCACTGAATTTCCCCTACCTATTTTTAATTGGAAGAAATTTCCAGTCACTATTAAAATTATGTTAAGGATCACATCTTCATTGTATAACACTTATCAGTTGAAGTACACAGCATTATGCTTTCCAGCTTTAGTCTGCGTTTGAAAATTAAAGTTTCTAATGCAGACAAAAGATGTTTTAATATTTTTAATAATGACTCTAGAAGGTTTTAACTCAAAGGACAGGGCACTGGACCCAGAGTCAGATGACCCAGACTTCAAAACCCCCAACTCACATTCCTGCTCACCCATTGGTTGAGCACCACTGTATTTTTAAGCTCCGTCTATTAATGTGTTGGGACAACTTTGGCAGGAAACGATAAGCCACCTTTGTATGTAACAGTTTCAGTAGATAAATTGTTTAAACTTTAACCCAAATCAACATATCTTTCTTTAGAGGGCTTGCACTCTGTTCCATGCTTTTGGCCTTTATCTAACATAATTACCAAAGCTTGTGGAAGGTTTGGAAGAAAAATCATTTTTTCCCCCGGGGCTATGAAAGAGAAGATTTGTCTTCTGAATTAAATGCTTGCATTTCTCAGCACCCTTAAGTTTGGTGAATCTATTATGAGTACACATAATAGCTTTCTGTGCCCTCTTGGCTTCTGTTTTTTCAATAATTCAGTTCACCTCTGGATCCCTGTTGCATTGTGATGTTCTGTGATTAGATGCTGCAAGAATAGAAAAGCCTGTAGAAATTTACTTCCTAAATAGGAACAGCACAGTGATGCACAGCCCAAGTCCAACTTTGGGTCTTGTTTTGTGTGTTGGATGGTATCCACAAATATGTGTGTGTGTGTGTGTGTGTGTGTGTGTGTGTGTGTGTGTGTGTGTATCAGGGCAGGGAGGTGCAGGGGTGGGTGTAGTGGTGGTGATTAACTTTACTTCTCACTTATCAATGGCTTGATGGTGTTCATAACCACAACTAGTCTAAGTCGCTACATATTTCATGACATCAAGCTCAAAGACAACAAAACAAATTTATATTTTAAATGCAAAAACCAAAAATCTCTGTAGGATAAATCAGGGAGCTCAGAAAGTCAAATTAGTTTTGAGATTATGAGACTCATTGGGCACAGAGCAGTCTTTGTCTGAGGAGAGTGGATCATGGGGCTTGTGGAGAGAAGAGCAAAAGGGAGTTTGGAACGGAGGCTGAACGATAGGAGAAGCTTCCACTGGCACATGGCCACTGCCAGCCAGTGAGATGAGAAGCTTCTCCTGGATCTGAGGTTTTGACTACCTGGACCTCCTGCCCACCCCTCTTAGCAGGGTGTCCTCCTGAGCAACACACAGAAGAACAGTCATGAAACGCCAGAATCCACTTCACATGGGAGCCTTCTCAGTGACTGACAGAAGTCACAGAGTTCATAGGTGCCCAGACTTGGAAGCGAGTCTGGGAGCAGCTATCCCAGAAGGGAGGACATTTTGGTCTTAGCTCAGCTTCTTTTCCTACTCGATCCATCTGATTGACTTTTTTCTTTTTGTCTTGTTTCTGTCCCTCCTTTTCTGCTTCCCCTTTCCCCTTCTCCTCTTCTTCTTCCCCTTTCCTTTCCTCTCAACCTCTTTGTCTCATCAACCTAAACGAGAACGTTCCTCACCACTAAGCCATTTGGTCCCTATGAAAAATCAGATTTTATAGTTCGTGTATTATGAATGTTACAGTACCTCATAAGGCATATTCTGGGTATATTTCTTTTTGCCTCCACACCCCAGTGTGGCAGAAACGTGTGGCTCTTCTAAGAGTTAAAGTTATATATTTCCCTTTCCTGTTCAAACCTCCCACCCCACCCCACCCCCCAACTAGTGTGACCGTTGACTGCCAATGGGTATAAGAGAGTACTAGTTCGGGCGCCTGGGTGGCTCAGTGGGTTAAAGCCTCTGCCTTTGTCTCAGGTCATGATCTCAGGGTCCTGGGATCGAGACCCACATCGGGCTCTCTGCTCAGCGGGGAGCCTGCTTCCTCCTCTCTCTGCCTGCCTCTCTGCCTACTTGTGATCTCTCTCTCTCTCTGTCAAATAAATAAATAAAATATTAAAAAAAAAAAAAAAGAGAGCACTACTTCTGGTGTCAAGATCTGCATGAAAATCCTTACTCTTATTATCAGGTGTATGACCTCAAGAAAGCCATTTAATCCATTTGACCTCAACATCAAGGTTGAGCTGTGAAGATGACAAAATAATCTGAATGTGGCCCACATAACGAATGTGTATTCCATACAGCAGAGACGCCCGTACTGGTTCTCACTTGGCTGTCCTTGTGCTCCCCACTTTTGGCTTCTGAGCTCCCTTCCTTTCTCCACCTCATCCAAATCCAAGTTTTTATTTTTAGCCATTGCTTAACCTTCTTTCTTCCAAGCTCCTGGTTCTACATCAGACACATTTCAGGCTGATACTACACGAGTATTCATTTACAGAAGCTACTCAGAAGAAGACGGCTCGTCGCCAGCAAGACATTAATTTTCAGAATCTACATTCCTGTGGGGCGCTTTTCACTTCCACATGGGAAATCTGTCAAACGGAGACTAAATGCCCATTTGGTTATTAACAACACCCACCCTCTCCCTGCAGGGATGGCCTGATGAATGGGAAGCAGTGAGTAAGGCTCATGGCTCAGGAGAGTAAAGGCACAGGAAGACTTTCTTCCTGAAATGGCCAAAAAGAGAGTGAAAACACATTAATCTGGACAATTATTTATATCGGGATAGATTATCCCTTTGAAAGAGGGATTTGTGATTGAATTATTCTAAATAGGAGGCTCCCTTTGTGCATTAAATGATTTGTTTAGCTTTATGTATGAGGAAAGGAAAATGAAAATATTAGGCGTCTTTGACAATTGAAGCTAACATTACCGAGTCATAACTCTTTAGCCTTCAAAGAGCTTTAAAAATAATCTTGACCAACGCTCTCATTTTACAGTTGACAACCCCGACTCCTACTGTCAAACTTGTTTCAGCTCACTGAGAACCAACTCTTAATTAGATTCTTATTCATTCTTTATGTTGTCTAAAGTTCTCGATGTGTCGAAAGACATTTTCACTGTTTTACTTTCATTGTCCACCTCAAGGAAGATTTTTGTGCTTCAGTTTTGCAATCTTTGAGAAGTCAGCTTACCTGCCTACTATTAAGAAGAGAATGAAGATTTGAAGAGTAGTCTTGCCTTCCCTGCCCAAGAACAAGTAGCCTTATATTTTGTTAAGATTCAACAGAGGACTTACTTCATGTATAAATCCTTTACAGACAGTCTTTCCTGATAAGTCCCTGCAGAGTAGCAAGTGCTATTCCTACTCCAACAAATATAATTTGTCCAACAAATATAATTCCTACTCCAACAAAGCAAATCCTCCTGCATATATGGTGACTGATGCAATGCATCAAGATTAATGACTCAATATTCAATAACTTTGTCAGCAGGAATTCTTCCTGGATGCTACAGAACATGAAAGGATCAGAGCACATTTGTTTTCAGCCTTGAGAGTGGGAGTTGGGTCTGCAGCCCATAGAGAGAGCAAGACTCAGCCAATGTTTACTGGGCACTGAGCACAAGCTGCAAGAAGGCATGTTATGAGGTCTACGAAGGAACCAGGCCATAGTCAACAGCATTCTTGCTTCAAAAGCAGCTTGCAAACTGCAGTAAAACAAGGCACATGCTTCCAGATAGATGGTTGTTTGAGGCATTTGTGGTCATGCTCAAGTGAGCACTGTGGAAAATAATTCAAACTCTTCAAAGATGAGCGAATCCTGTGGGCAGGAAAGCTCCTTGGAGAATGTGGAACTTGAACTTCACTCTGAAGGGAGAATGTGGAAAGAGCCCAGATATTCGACAGAGAAGACTTAGCTTCTAGTCAAAACCCTACACTTGCTAACTGTGAGACTGGCAGAAGTCCCTTATCTCTGAGCCAACTTCCTCCTTATCAAAGTGGAGATAGTAATAGGCCACCCCTTCCTCAAGGATGTTGTAGGGTCAAAGGAGATGATGGACAGGAAAGCATTTTTAAAGTTGCTACCTCTTGCTAATGAAACTATTGCTTCTGACAATGAAATTATTACCAGAGCTAAATGGGGAGTTTCTGACCAACAGGGACCCACCTAAACCGGGAATGAAGGTGGGATTGCACATGGCAGGACTTTCTGCCGGCATAAGCTTGTAGGAAAAGCAGACCATTCAGAGATCATGTGGATGCACCACCAAATCCTCAGCCTACTTCTGCAGGCAGTTAGGACTTGTTCCCACCAGCTGGATGAAGGGCCTGGGCCTATGAGAGAAATTGTGTCCCTGTAGACAAATCGCTTTCACTGCAAAACTTCTGTAGGATCCCACCACTCAAATACTCAGATCCAAATCCACGAACCTCATCTCTTATTCTGAGACTTTTCAGTTGTTGGTCTGTAATTATTTAATAAGATATGTAGATGTGTGCTGGGGGGTGGGTGTAGGGAGAGCGGGGTTAGTTTCCATAGTATATTTAAGCAGCAAAAAGTAGTGTCTATACGTGGGTGTATGTATATATATATAAATATTAAATATATTTTATTTATTTTATATCTATCTATATCTATATGTCTATATCTATATTATCTATCTATCTATCTATCTATCTATCTATCTATCTATCTATCTATCAACTTCTTACAAATCAGTGGGAGAAAGACAGCCAGCCCAAGAGAAAAACACAAAACCGAATCTCTCAGTTTATTGTTCCTGTTGATTTTACTTATCTCCAGTTTGGGGTAATGGGGGACAATGCTGATGTGAACTTTTTGTCATGTGTCCCGGGGCACATGTGCATTCAGTTTCCTAGGGTATACACATCTGAAGGTGGAACTGCTGAACCACAGGTAAATAATATGGTGCTAATTTTGAAAGTAGTTGTACCAATTTATAATCCCATCAATAATGTGTGAGATCTCACTGCCAACACTTGGTATCACTGGGCTTTTAAATTACGCCAGTCTGAAGAGATGTTAGTGGTTTTTTTTTTTATCATTTTAATTGTATTTCTTGATTACTGATGAAGTCAAACACACTTTGGTGGTTTTTTTTTTTCCCAATCCTTTCAGCCAGTTTTCTACTGCTATGTAAAAATAAAGCAAATCCCAAACAGATCCAAACAGAATTAAGGAATGAACACTTCTCCTTTATTCTGGACTTGGATTGTGTCAATATTGACATTTGCTTCATGACTATTATTAAACACAACCTATGTTTAATGTACTTTTTGAGTATATATATATATATCTATATATATATATATCTACATATGTAAAACACACATATAGGTATGTAATCATAGTAAAAATGTAAAAAACAGGAAAATGAAAGAAAGTTCCTATATTCATCTCTATAGTTCATCACAGAACTTTATGTACTTTTCCATTATGTGTCCTGTTATGTATTATTCTGTATAAGATGTATTTCATAATACAAATGTTAAAAAAGAGCTCCTATATTTAAGAAATTTATTGCATAAACTAAAGTGGAGACAGCACCTACATATAAATAACTTTAATTCTATGTAGCAAATTATAAAGACCAATAAGAGATACAGATAAGCTGCCATGGTAAAATTGCGGAAAGACTAGATCCCTGGCGGGGGGTGTTGTGGGTGGGCACTAAAGACAAAAACACCTGTTCTGTTCTGGACGAGACACATGCAGTGAAATGAGAATGAGGCTATGCAGATGTATCCAGCTAAGTATTCTGTTTGCCTGGAATGTAATATTCATGAAGAGAAGTAATGGAAAATAAGCCTGGAATGCTGTAGGCTGGTGCTGAACTGTGGAGAACATTGGCTTTCAAGTTAAGATTTTCCAATTTAAACTAGATTCAAACTCAACTGAAAGCAGAAAGTCTAGGTATCATGAAAATATCAGAAGCAGAGGAGGAATCCCAACTAGTGTAGACCATTTAGAAGAGTCTTTCTTATGCATCTATGCTAAGGCAAAACATTTGTTTACTTAGGGCAAATTCAGACTTTACTTTTGGAGAATGATCTCATAATCACTTGGTTGATGGGTGAATTCCTTGTGTCCCCCCACGCCTATAGGAGGCAAGGTAAGGGAAATCTTTCCTTCTCTGCCCCCATAAGTAGATTTCCTACAGAGAAAAGCATAGAGGTGCACGGAGGGCAGGCATGAGTCCTAAGCTCAGCCAATAAAAAGTTTTCAGCAGTAAGTGATGCATTCATAGCCTGAAGGCTTGGGGTCCGTTTGCTCCTGTGGTGGGATTCTGGTTGGGCCATTTCAGACACAATATGGTTTCTTTACTGCTGACTTCTGTTCCTTAGTCCTCCAAAATGCCCCGGTTCCTGCCTTTTGCCCATTTTTCCATTGCGTCTGCGAACCTCATGATATCCTTTTAATTACCTCCTTTTTACCCTTTATGTTAGCCAGAATTGGTCTGTACTAAAACCTATCTGATATATCTAGCATGTGAGAAACACTCCACCAAGGACCATAGAGTGAACAAGAGACAAGATCCCAGCCTCAAGAAATTGAGAAATAGAGTAGAAATGTAAAATGTTAAAAGAACAAGAAATAAAACCCTCAGTAATACGAGAGAAACCTAAGCATTTTAACTAGTGAGTCAGTAGGAAAATGAACACTGCTGGGAAAGCACAGCCATAAGATTTATCTTAGCAGCAGAAAGCAAACTAATGACCAACTCATGCATTTTGTAATCCTGTTTTCTTGCTAACGATGCTGATTATGATGTAGAATTATTGGTATAGCGATGAAAGGACCTCAGGGCTATTTTTGTTCCACCATCACATCTTGCAGAGGAGGAAGTTGAGGCCCAGGGAGTGGAAGTGGTCTCGTGTCCAAGAAGTGGCTGAGCCAGATCATGAGCCATGATCCACCACGGCAGTCCCTCACACACACCGCAGCTGCCTGGCCACTGACCAGTTCCCACATCGTGCTTATAAACCCCGACTTTTGCTTCTTCCTGGATATTGATAGGCTCACTCTTTGTCCTTATGAACACATTACTGGTTCTCTCTTTTGATAATGGCCGCTTTATACCTGAGTGACACGTGGACCCTGTTAATTGTCTTCAGGGAGCCCCCCTCCCAAGGTAACTTGCAACCAAGACTGGCCAGTGAAGGATACAAAGGCTTGGCCCCTTGTCTTGTCTTTTTGAGATGGTTGCTGAGATCTACAGCAGCTCAAGTTCCCCAAAGGATATGCTGAAGCCCTTGTGTCTGGTCCCTCTACCATCTCTCCCTCACAGGTGCTATCCTCAAGAGCAACCCCTGGCGAACCACCTGCATGCAAATCTCAGTCTCAGAGCCTGCTTCCCAGAAAAGATGATCTAAGAGATCTTCTCACCTGCTCTTAATTCTGCAAACTTCCAATGGCCAAATATTGTTTTACCTTCTTTGGGATCATGCTTTGGGTTGCTCACAGCTTCAGAGATAAAATTCTAAATCTCCAGACTTGTTTTCCTTTTTTTTTTCAGTGAAACTTTAGTTAGTTAGTTTATTTATTTTAGATTCAATTTATTAACATCGAATGTATTACTGGTTTCAGAGGTACAGGTCTGTGATTCATCAGTCTTATATAACACCCAGTGCTGGGGCTCCCAGGTGGCTCAGTCGTTAAGCATCTGCCTTTGACTCAGGTCATGATCACAGGGTCCTGGGATCAAGCCCTGCATCCGGCTCCCTGCTTGGCGGGAAGCCTCCTTCTCCCTCTCCCACTCTCCCTACTTGTGTTCCCTTTCTCGCTGTGTCTCTCTCTGTCAAATAAATAAAATCTTTAGAAAAAAACCCAAAAACACCCAGTTCTCATTATATCACGTGCCTTCCTTAATGTCCATCACTCAGTCACTCCATACCCCTCCTTCCCTCCAGCAGCCCTCAGTTTATTTCCTATGATTAAGGGTCTCTCATGGTTTTTCTCTCTCTCTGATTTCGTCTTGCTTTATATTTTCCTCTCTTCCTCTGTGATCCTGTTTTACTTCTTAAATCCCACATAAGTAAAATTATATGATAATTGTCTTTCTCCTGATTGACTTATTTCACTTAGTGTAATACCCTCTAGTTCCATCCACATTGTTGTAAATGGCAAGATTTCATTTTTTGATGGCTGAGTAGTATTCCGGTGTGTGTGTGTGTGTGTGTGTGTGTGTGTGTGTGTGTGCGTATTCTCCATCTTCTTTATTCATTCATTTGTTGATGGACATTTGGGTTCTTTCTATAGTTCTGCTATTGTGAACATTGCTGCTGTAAACATTGGGGTGCAGGTGCCCCTCCAGATAGCTACTTTGTATTTTTGGAGTAAATACCAAATAGTGTAAATGCTGGGTTGCAGGGTAGCTCTATTTTCAACTTTTTGAGGAACCTCCACACTGTTTTCCAGAGTGACTGCACCAGCTTGCATTCCCACCAACAGTGTAAGAGGGTTCGCCATTCTCCGCATCCTCGCCAACATCTGCCATTACCCTAGTGGTTAATTTTAGCCCTTCTGACTGGTGTGAAGCAGACTTGTTTTCTGAATAAGCAGAAAATAATAGCCCTGAGTTGAGTGCACACAGCTTTCACATTTCCTGGAGATGTCAGGAGCTTTAGGGGCCATGACCTCCCTCCGCCAAGTCTTCCCTGAGGGTTTCCAGTGTGCTAGGAGCTCTGCTGGGCATTGTCGCTTTTGTTTCTCACACTTACTCTGTTAGCATTGAATTCAGCATCCTAATTTTATGGTTGATAGAACCAAGCCTTAGAGATGTGAGGTCACTTACTAAAGGTCATCCAGCTGGAGGAGCATGTTCTACTAAATGTTAAGCGGTTTGAGGACAGACAATCTGTCATCTTCACCTTTGTCTCCCTATTACCTAGCTAAGTACCTGGCACGTAGCACGTATTCAGTGATTCTTACTGAGTGGATGGATGACTGGATCTTCAAGGAAAGGGAATTATAATTTTATTGAGTACCTTTATCACACAGATTTGTTTTCTATGATTCAATGTACATTTTCTCCTTAAAAATCACAAAAATGGGTGAGAGGTGAATTAAATTTCCCATTTGACAGATGGCAAACTGAGTCTCAGATACACAGGTGCTAATTGGCAGAATCAGGATTTAATCCACTATATTTTGGGGGCTCTACATGTCCTTTCCTGTACTTGGACCTCTGCACCATCTCCTATTTCTCAGATAAGGAAACAGGTAGAAAAGTTGCTCTACCTAAGTCATGTTGCTAGAGTGGCCATATCAAGGCTCCACCCAGATTTCCCGTCTCCCCCTCCACAATACCAACTAGTTCTCCTGCTCAGCAGGCTCAGAATCTGTAGGACTGCGGCTGCCTTTTCCAAACATGGTCGGTAGGATGTCATTGACACTTAGCTCGCAAAACTCCTCACCAATTATAAAACTGAAAATGTAGGCCACCTGCCCATGTGCTTGTATCTCATAACTCAGAGCTAAAAATAGCTCTTGGCTGGCTTGGCCTGTTTATAAGATATTCAAAGCTCATAGTCAAATTCACTTGCCTCCTGGATAAATGTCAAGATTATGGCTTTCCAACTTTCTTTCTCTCCCCGCCTCTATCTCATCCAGCAGGGAGCGGATTATGCTTGTCCATGTTATATTCCACATGAATTACTAAGCACTTATTTTCAAAGATGAATTTCATGGCCTTATTCTCTTTGCTGTACGTGCAGAATTCACTTCTGAAGGTGGAAGAGAGAAGTGGTTAAGGGTGTGGGCTCTACGGCCAGATGGGGCTTAAGGCTGTATATTCCTGGGCAAGGCATGCAAACTTTGTCTTAGTGTCCTCATCAGTGAAATGAAAACAAAATAATACCTATTTCCTAGGATTGTTTTGAGGCTTAAACAGATTAATTCATGGCCAGTATTTGACTCCATTTCCAACACAAGGAAAGAGTGCATGAATAAGATAACTAAAACCAAAAATCAGCAAAAAAAAGTCACCACCGCCTGGCATGACCAGGTTGTCCCAGTTTGCCTGGGGCTTTCTGGATTTTACACTGAGAGTCCCAAGTGTGGGGGAAGATTGGGATTGTTGGTTACTCTATTCCCCATCAATGAAACAATCATAAGTCTCTGATTTATTCTTTTACTTGCCAAGTATGTACTGATCACTAAGACAATCCAGGTGTTTCGATGATATCTGAAAGGTAAACAACAAAATGAGTCCACACAGGATGCTCCAGCTAATGGGATAGAATCATGAAAGTGGGCATATTGGCTGAAAGCTGGCATGAAATGATCAGAGTATAATCCTGAAATGCCTTGCTCTCAGGGGACAGTTTGTAGGAATTTCATAGGTTACACATTTCTATCTAATAGGGATTTTCCCCCAAATGCTAATGCTATGGAGAGTTGAAGAGTCAGCAGATTTACATGGGGAAAAATAGTTCTATGAGGAGTAAATTAAACAGCATTCTTTACATCAACACTTCTCGGCATCTTTAATAGGCTAATGAACACTTGATTCTCTAGGACAGGATATTTTATTTTTAAGATTTTATTTATTTATTTGACAGACAGAAACACAGCCTGAGAGAGAACACAAGCAGGGGGAGTGAGAGAGGGAGAAGCAGGTCTCCCGCCGAGCAGGGAGCCCAATGTGGGGCCCAATTCTGGATATCCGGGATCATGACCTGAGCTGAAGGCAGTCGCTCAACCAACTGAGCCACCCAGGCACCCCACTGAGTTTCTTTTTAAGAGGACAAAAATGTTCTAGAATTGACTCTGGAGATGGTTGCACACATCTATGACTGTATATTTTTTTTCCATTTTTTTTATTGTTAAATTTTTTTTTCAGTGTTCTAAGATTCATTGCCCATTCCCCACACCCAGTGCTCTATGCAATAGGTGCCCTCAGTACCCACCACCAGGCTCTCCCATCCCCCCACCCCCTTCCCTCCAAGTCCCTCAGTTTGTTTCTATGTCCAAAGTCTCTCTTGTTTTGTTTCTGTCCCTGAATTACCCTACTGCCCATTTACTTTCCTTCTCCTACTGTCCTCCATATTACCCCTTATGCACCACAAGTAAGTGAAACCTTGTGATACTTGACTTTCTCTACTTGGCTTCTTACACTCAGCATAATCTCTTCCAATCCAGGCCATGTTGCCACAAAAGTTGG